>JAQGAC010000011.1:0-100958 GCA_034696585.1 Isotomurus maculatus | reverse complement strand
GACCGGTGGGGGTCAATAGGCTTATTTTAGTCTTAAGGAATTGACGGGGCTATAGAGACTGCTTGGCATGAAGTTTTATGTATTTCCGTTTATTTCTTATTAACTGACTGGGGGTGGGGGTTGCGTTTTAATACAAAAGGCAAATCAGTGTGTGTATAAAAGTTCAATCTTGAAGTATGTCATACATTTAAGTGTCGGCTGTGTCTACAAAAGTGACTGTACGAATGTTACAAACAGTTGCTTCTAACGATGAATCTTTACAGACAGACAGGTGGCTGTTGTTGAGTATATTGTTAATTGCTTCAGTTATATCCTCATTAACATCAGATTGGTCAGTCTGAATGAACTAGCCCTGAAGTAGGATTTGTTTGCATAAATATTTTTTTAATTGCTTCCGTTAGTAGAGACCGTAGAGTATCTATTAATTTGTCAGCAAGTATCACTTCTGAAGAGGATACCACAGCAATTAGGGTTCATCTGAGGAGTTCAATCTTCTTCTTTGAATGGGGTATGGTGTAAAGATGAGAATGTAGAGTCTACTCTACCAATCAGTGTACTCTACAAATCACATGTAAAATATTGATTCAAAGTCTTATCTAAAGCGTTGGATGTGTTGTGGCTGATGGTGTAACATTTAAGATTGAAGCAGTGTATAGGTATATCATTAGACTTAGCGTGTTGAAGGGCCTATATCAGCTTTATAAAAGCAACTTTAACTGATCAATTACAAAGACTGAAGTCCAACCGACAAGAAGGATCGATAAAGCATTGCCAATTGACTATCACAAAGAAGTGTCTGTTTGCTGTTGGCTGGCTGCCTAGTAATCCTTACATTCTCACACAAGTGTGTAGATTAGGGCCTATCATTAAGTTCTGAGCGAAAAGGAGTTAATGAAATGTAGATTATTCTTTTGCACCCTTCGAACTTCGTATCAATTGTTGGTCACTGTACTAATCTGTGGATGGGTATTTTCCGGAGGATGCTGTGAACCATGTGCTTCTCCTTCTCAATGAAAGCTTCATTGTACTCGCATTTAAACGCTGTCTGCATTATCGAGTTTCCGATATCCTTCTTTTTCTTCTGTCAGGGAAACCCATTGGCTCAAAGAGGGTGACGAATTCATTCAACACTCGAGTTAAACTATGAGAATCAGCCTTGAATGAGACGCTTAGGTAGACCGGAGTACAGTAAAAAGGATCACAGTATCATCAACACACACATAAAAGAAATAACTGCGAGCAGAGTTTGACGGAAATCCCCCAAACAATTAAGAAATTTTCACGCCCACGATAAATCTTTTGATCGGTCCTGGAATCACCTGAAGTAACTAACCTTCTTGTCTCACAGTGTTTGTGAGAAGCTATTCAAAATCTAATTTTTTAGGGGGCTTTTGTGTATGATACACATTCAGTCTTCCAGGAAATCCTGGGGAATTTGGAAAACCATATTATAAGCCTCAATGAATTGACCTCATTGGAGTTTTGGGCTTTTGAGACAGCTAAAGTGTATAGAGAGAAGTTAATCGCTGATTACGCAAAAGTTAAACATGCATCATCATCTAGAATCTAGACTTCACAGTACCTGCAGAACTTGCTCTATTCAATTACTAAGAAACACTCTAGAGGATTGTAGCATCATCTCAGCATCTGATCAATCAGAAGAGGTCAACAAATTACAATGGGTGGTCGGTAGATAGCTGGAACTTGTTCCAAGCTTTAAAACTCTACACGCTTAAAAATTCGCACTACCACCATTGGACAATCAGCATCGTAAAAATAAACAAAGGTTTTGGCTCAACTGTTCTTCAGTAATTAGATAATCAGACTGTTCTTGTTCGTTGTGTGTTGGCAGTTGGTGTGGATGATGATACAATTCGAGGATTATTTGCTGTACTATAAAGTCTCAAGTGGAGCGAGTAACAGAGAATTGCATGAACAACTTTATACCTACTAACGCAATAATTGTCATACGTAACCTTTTGTAAATTTCCAAACTTTTATTACACTTGATATTCCGTAATTGGTATTAGAAATTCGAGTCTAAAGTATACAAGTCCAATGCTCACCCATTCTATGAGACATTTAGACATAAAAATTGAATTCGCTGATCTTGTCTTTCTTATACTGCGATTACTGTTGTGCTTTTGATTAAGGAAGGAGAATTAAGTGCGTCAAGAGGAATCAGCAGGAGTATAAGAAATAAGTATTCGAAAAAATTGCGTTTATTGATTAAAATATGTGTAATAAAATAAATCTGGTTATGTAAAACAATTTTATGTGTAAGCTTTTGATATAGCAAGTATCGTATATCGTATATCGTATCGTAAGAATCGTATGGAACACCAAACGGCGGGTTTAACGAGGATCTAGAAACAATGCACTTATCTTAAAGATCACATTTAAAAGTTATAAAGCCTGGGCAAAAACAATGAGATGTTACAGGTTAAGCTCAGAACCGAATGAGACTTGTTGCACGAATAAAATTCAATTGTTAAAACAATGAGCAAAGGGCAGAGTGTACACACACATAAAGTTAAGCGTATAATATTAAGTGAATACAATTTGGGAGAAGTGTATTGATTAGTACTATTAATGTATTAATGTACTGTTGAAACTTCTAAAGACAAGTAGTACCGGGTGGGTAGCTCGTAAGTGCCAGGTTGTAGGTTGAACGTAATCTGACAGAAGTTAATAGCCACTGACACGCTGGCTTAAGGCTATAACCATAAGAACTGATGAATTTGCTCGAGTGTTGGTGGAAGAGCTCATCTGTACTTTTATTTTTATGAATATCCACACAACAAGGTAATAAAAGGAAATATTTTTTCTTTAAAACGCATTTTTTATGTGAGCTGATCAATTGGAATTCGGACTTAGTGTCTAGACTCTGATTACAGTTTATTAAATTGGTGATAAATGCATTCCTTCGTAGATTCATATTTAACCTCAAGGCCTGTTTAGCTCACTTTATTGCATAATGTTAGACTTATATCGGTACATAAACATCCATTCTAGTAATTAGCTCCAAGTTGTTTTTGCTTAATCATTTCTTTCTCCTGACAGAAGTACGAGGATTACTTGAGACCTGAAACTTTTTGCGGTACTCCGACAAGCATTATATATTGTCTATAGCACGTAAGATTGAAAGGTATAGAGAGAGATAGACGGGTTAGACGCTTTTCTTCCCTCGAGAGATTCGAGAATACAAAGTTACAAACCTGATTTGAACTCCACACAACACTTTTTGCAACTTTTGCTGCAAATAGTGTAATAGTAATAATCAAGTATACATCGTATCATTGGCAAAAATGAAATATCGAGACATACGTTGGTGTTATGTTATCTGATTAAAGTGTAAAATAGTCATTACCCAGTAAATCAGTTGCATTTAAGTTAATTCGCGAAAACTCGCAATAATATCCTTTGCTCTATACTTAAATCGCGAATTTACAAGATAATATCTTGCCTGCACACATTCCACAAGAAGAATATCTGTGATTTCAATCTTATCACTTACTGTGTGACTAGTGAAGAGATGGAAAGATGTGTCGAGTATCGTTTAAATACTACTTGGAGGGTCATTTATTTCATTTAGGTGGTTTGTGTTAGTGATAGCATTGTAGCATTGTTTCAGTTGAGACAGAGAGGAGTGTCTTTTAGGCGATTAACAATGAAAGGTAAATAGACACACCAGTTTCTTCTGGAATTAACCGTATGAGAATGAGTAAAAAAAACTCTGGTTGACTTCCACAGTGGAAAACCCCAAAATTGCAGACATTTTCACACTTCACGGAAGAAAAACAATCTGCAAGTATTGCAAGCAATTTTTTGCTAGTTCCTTCTGCCTGAAGCAATTTAGCTTCCTAGAATTGACATTTATATCTGCTTATAGCAGTGAGCTTTTAGAAATCAGGAAAATACGAGTCAAAGTTGGATAAATCTTATCAGAGTAAATTTTGCATATAGAGGAGACCACCTTAAAGTAGTCCTGTTTCATGTGGTTGTTTAAAGTTAAAGAATTGTGTGAAAGATTGATTGATTTCTCCGATATCTTGAGCGGTGTGTGGTTTACTTTGAGTCTGCATAGCAAAGGGAACTAACTCTCTGCGGGCGGTTGGAAGATAGCTATGCAAAGGTGCAAATTAAATTGAATATTAAAGTGTGCTGGCCTTTCATTCACCTTTTATTTACGTGGATGATGGGAGAGAAAAAATCAAGTAAAAACTTGCATCTTCGGAGGACTAAACCATGACGGGATGTTATCATTTAATAGCAAATGTACTTGGGACAGGTATGGAGAGAAAATTGCCATCAATCACTCTTCTGCGGTAGGAAGTATTCAACATTCATTACGTCTCACAAGTTGAAGTTCCCCTGTGAATTAATTCTGGCTTTCAAGCCGGATTGTTCACTTTCATCCCTGACTTAACATATATTGCACATAAGCAAATTAGATCTCTGAGTAATTGAAATGGAGCCTCCGATAATCACTGATAAAGCTAAGATGGACAGTTTTTTTTATTTTACCAAGCTTACGATTTAATTCATAATTGTTGATGGCCACCGTCGATTTTAAACTCTCTGGTTCGAACACCAAAATGGAACGAAGGACCACACGGTGAACAGTTACAGCAGATGAGAGTTCTTATCGAAATAGAGGAGATGAGTGCGGATAGAGAATCAAATGGATGAATGTCACGGTCATGAAATAATGCGTCTGTTAAAAAAACAAAAATGTAATTGTGTTCCATTGTTTTGAAGACTTCACGAGATCTATTTCTCTAGCCAAGAAGAATAGTAATGGAGAGTGCATGCGAGAATGGTTGACACTAACAAAGTTAAGCAGTCATTCTGACTTTCCATGTCATTCATAAAGAGACAAAGATGGAGGCATAAAAGGCAGAAGATTTGACGACGACCAGCGGATAGTTTTCATTTAATGATAACCTGTCTTCGTGATAATGAAACTAAAGACCAAATATAGAATGGACATAAAAATAGCTTTGAGGAAGGTGGTTACATCATCGTCGTCGTCTTTCTCCTCATCTGTACTTCGTGGTGGTTGTCGTGAAATATTCGAAAGACACCCTTTTTCTTCGCTGTGTGTGACTCACTTTCTTGAGACGCTCAATATTACTCGACACTCACACACCTTCCTTCCGCCATCACCACCCATTTACTTGTCTCCTGACGACAATAATGTGTCAAGAGTGTCAAGAAAAATCATACGAACGGAGTGATTATTCTTCAAGACAGAAAGTGTGTGAGTATGTGGGGGGTACTAGGCTCTCACAAGTTGGTATGAATAATCTCGCAATAAAGCGTTTGTCACCGAGTCAAAAGCTATTTTCTCCAAGACACACTGACTGCATGTTCATCACTCAATTGCAGTTTACTAAAAGGGAAACGCTCATAATAATCTGAGAATTCTCACACAGACAATCTCGTGTTGAGTAGCCTGCTTCTTCCGGAACTCGTGAGCGATGTATTTTGGGAATAACCTTTCTAATTTCGCCCTACAATACTAAATATACACACTCACACTGCAGATTCTGATGATTCATCACTTTTCGCTAATTATCACTTGATGAAGGCATTTCTAAGGGTGAGAAGTCAAAGTCAGAATGAATCAACCAAAGTGTGATTTAATTTTACAACCTTGTGTACTCTTTGCCCTGGTGCAAAAGTCAGGTTTCTTATTATAATGCTTCTTCAAGAATTTCACAAAGGTTGATATTGGTGGGGCTGAATTCCAATTAGAGAAGCTTGATTGCAGTCAGTTTAAGCAAAGAATGGAGCTAACCTCCCTGCATACAAATTACGAATTAAGTTATTAATCTCCGTTTAGCTTCGCTCTTTTTCTGGGTAGCTTTCATTTCTTGCTGACTTGTAGCGATGACAAGAAAAGCACTTTTGTCTTTACGGCAACCTTTTCGCAAATTTTCCACACTTACAGAGAAGACGCTTTCGTTTCCCTCATACTCGAACTTTAATATTCTGACAGTGAATGGGAATTCATCACCCCAGTTCGTCTTCCTACCGAATATGTCAGTTTATGTAGATGGACGTGGGCAGGGGTAGTTAGAGCAGTACTGTTATGGTTTAGAACAGTTGTCGATCCATTCATCCATCATTTAAATGGTCTACACACCAAGTCAAGCAAGTCCCGAAATGCCGTGATGGGATTGATCAATTCAGGAATATGTCGAAGGTAGTTAGGAGAGGCATATAGATTGCAGAGAGAATGAAGAGTCCGTTAACAGGTTGGTTGCATTAATCAGAGCAACAGTGGTCGCATTCCGATGAAACTAGTGAATTAAACTTAGTGTGTGTGTGTGTGTGTAGTTTTGTTAGTCTCTCGTGAATCTTGAACAAGATAAAACTTATTTAATCGAAGATGCACAGCATATTTTGTGTGTGTATCATTTGTTTTGGTTTTGTGATAAAATCATTCGTGTAGCAAAGAGGGAATGGGTTGACTGGCAGCCCGACATTAAATGGTGCAAAAATGTGTATAAGCTATTATCTGGGTTAGCACTTAATTATAATGATTTTATTAAAATTTTGACTTGAATAAAAATGAGTATTTGCAATTTAAGGCGGACAACAATAGTAGCTTGAGGGGACTTGGAATGTGAGGATCTTTTTCAAAGATTGAATTATTATACAAGAAGTAACATTGAGATCGGGTTTGGCCACTCATATATTTCTACCTAAACTCCTCCCGTGTAATCCAATTAGAAGGTTATATAAACTTGCTTGCTATCTTTATCCATACTTTCATTATGCAGATCAGGCACTCACTATAAAGCTACCGGATTCCGCCAGCAGTCTATTTAAGGTTGTACATATGTCAAGTGGTTCATCGTTAAGCTACTTTAAACAGGAGATATGTTAACTGTCCCTTCTTTACAAGGATTAGCACTCTTTATCTTTCGTCTTCTAATAAAATCTCACTATATATACGCACACTAGACCGATGTTTCTAGTTGCCAATCCACCTAAGTCGTGTACAACAACGTCACGAATAAAATTAAATAGGGATGATGAGGCGGTGGTCACCGACATTTCAACGGCTTGAAGAGATTAATAAAATTTCAAATAAAATTCTATAGGGGAATTTAAACAACTAACGCTTCTGTTGAATCATTAACTAATGAGACGAAACATTAAAAACACCTTAGAACTTCAGACATTTCTCAACTGTAGTGATGGTGGTCTATTGTTAATGAGTTCAGCAAGTTACCTAAGCACACTGTCATCCATTTAAGGTCACTGGACAGGCCAAAGCGGAGGATGTGGAATGTCAGCCGAGGTTTTCTTAACCAGTTTTACTTAAATTAATTTATTGCTGAACGTCGAAGCGTCAATTGTTTCAGCTTGTTAGATAGCAGGCTTACTTGTGGGACTTGTATTTTCCCTTCTTCGTCTAACATAAATCAATTAGTATAGTTTGCTCAACAAAACTGGAAAAGTAATAGAGCCCAGATTCCTCTTGTCTTATCTTAAGCCAAACTCATCTTTAATCTTTGAGATTAGTACGGAACGCTTTTCCCTCATTAAACTGCATTAATTAAAGTAGGTTGACAGCTTTTCTAATAGAAATTCAACAGAGTTCGCATTCTTTCTCTCCGAGTCTCCTCCTCACCCAAGATAAGTCATAAGCGTTTACGACACTTAACTTTGTAGAGGTTTCAACTTGACTTTGTTACTTAATGACCAAACTTGCTCTGTTGCTCCTCTATTCTCTTATACACCTCTCTCCTCATCTCAAAGCTTAGAGTACACATCTTTTGTCTGGTCTAGTCTGTCCACATACTTCCATTTAATGTTGATTGTTGTGTAATCTATCAAGAAGAATCCTCTTCTTCTTCTGATGCTGCACTTTGTATGAGAGAGCGAGAGAGAGACTTTCCCGGCTTGATAATATATTGTTCATCAGAAATGTACAATTAGTAGTTAGACAGGCAGGAGATAGTCTCAAAAGAATTCCTAAAATGAGTTTTTGCTGATTAAAAACTGCACGTTGAAAAAACGGGCTTCATTGTTGAATTGTTGGTACAACGGGAAAAATGTTGAGAGCATAAAGTTCTCCTACCCGAAGCTTATGATATTGTCTAAACAGAGTAGTAATCACTGTCAAAGGAAACCATCAATGAGTATTATGATCTACGGAAGATCATCTCTGGTGGCAGAAATGTTTCATTATTTCTCAATACAACTGTCAAAGAGGGATGATGGATTGGATGGAGTTTCGTTGGAGGGTAGTGCCGTCATTCTTGCTAAAATATGTGCAACCCTACTTTAACAAAATGTGACTGGCAAACGAGTTTTTAGTGTGCAGAGGTCAGAATAAATCACAATGCAGTTTCTAGTGCAACGAACATAATATTTCAATAGAGGATTAGTGAGATATCTCACAAAGTACAACCTGTGCTAATACAAAATAAATAACTTAAATGCGCAGAGATTAATGGAGCTAAACTAGCAATCGGTGAGAAGTTCAACTTTTAACACAATTGAATTGTTGGTTTTGCAGATCATCCAGTGTCAGAGGGCGGAGTTTTGACAACATTCAGTTTCTCGATTGACTCAGAAACGCCATCGTCTCGTAAAGGAGTGATGCGACTTCGAAAAGCATTCCTCAATCTCCCAGCATCGTGCAATCTAAGCAGCGACGGAGATATCAGAAAGCACAAGATAAAAAGGGCACCTGGACTGAGGGGACGTCCTGAAGGGAACAACGACACGATGCAGTATGATGTCACAGACGAAGTCAACTCGTGGATTTTCCATGCAGATTCTAGTCCTTTCGTTGTGATGGCTTCTTGCAGTCAACGTGAAGTGGAGGGGAGTTTGGGGGGAAGGATGAGCACTCTGAAGATGGTGTGGAATGAGATGAGTGTGGAGAAAAGCCGGGCTAAGCGATCAGCTCACAAGTCGACGCTGCAGAACTTCAAGAACAGCAACGCCGGCGGAGGTGGACGGGACTGCTCCAAGACTCGTCGTGGAAAGGCTTGCTGCAGGAGATCTCTGAAGGTCAAGTTTGCTGACTTGGGAATTTCGGATGTGATCATCGAGCCGCAGGAATTCGACGCTCACGTCTGTGTGGGTCGATGCAACGCAAAGCGAGTGGCATACTCAACGACACACGCCATGTTCCAGCACATTCTGCATCAGACGAAAGGGAAGAAGTTTGCTCCGAGGCCGTGCTGCACTCCCACCAAATTGACTGAGCTGGATGTGATCCACCTGGACTCATCAGGGAAGAAGCTGCAAGTGACAGTGCTGAAGGATGCGATAGTGGAGGAGTGCGGATGTTCGTAAGGAGGAAGGAGGAAGGAACCGTTTAAGTTGTGTGTCAGAATCTCTGTCATTCCCTGTCCTGTGTATCAATAAGTAGACTTTAGGCGTGCGTCTCCAGTGCGTGCGATCCTTCTCGTGGAATCTCATCCGGTGAAATGACACCTGAGAAACAATTACCTCAAACTCATACCTTTCTGCTCAGACTGACACTTGCCACCCAAAGCTCCGTAGGATGACTTGGAGTCACGAATGACGAGGAAAGGGAAAGTGACGTGAACGGGCGAATCTTAAGTCACGACCCCCGCTGCACCAAATGTTTTGAAGCAAAAGGACGTGGAGGTGGTTGGCAGACTGAGAGACAGTTGTGATGGTTTGTTGCATTCACTTTGGCCTCTCTCTCCCCAAGAACTCTCCACACACACAGCTCTGTAATTAGACCGGAATTGGACCTTTGATCTCCGAATGATGGATGATGAGGAGATGATCAATCTGGTTGAATTCTTGACGCCAGTTTTATCAAGAAAGCTCGTATGTGTTGGCCGCCACCACCACCACCACCACTTCTTCTTCTTACTCCTCCATTCTAGCAAGTCAATGTATTGAGCCGAGAGAGTGAATCTTCATTTAAAATGAACTGGATTGTGTTGTTGGGTCAACCCAAAAATTCAGCCCTACTTTCTTTCCTTAATAATAGTAAAAGAACATTTGGAGAGGCAGCAGCAATCAGAAGAAGAGGCATTGTGGGATGGGAAGCTTGCGTCCCATGGAAAATCTTTCATCGAGGGGTTGTCATTGAAGTGGTCCGTGATGATGGTCTTCATTATGATGATGATATTATTATTACAAAACACTAGTTTGCAATTTCAAAGAACATTTTAATTTTGGAATTGCAAAACCAGCCTAACGGGCTTCTCTCATCTTCTCCTACATTTGCATTCGAAATTCCATTCGAACAACTAAAGTCGTTCTTTCTGCAGTAGCTCAGTCCTCCTGGCTTTAGTGTTGTTGTTCGTAGACGTAGCTCGTCAGCATTTCATGAGGTGTACCCAATAAATACCCACGCAAGTGGTGTGTGTGGCAAACAAGCTGAATGTATATCTCAATTTCAGTCATATTTAGACTTTGTAGTCTCTTAGATTTAGTACATAGTGCTCCTACATATACGTGTCAAAGATTAAGAAGATCACGTACTAAAGTAATGCAAATCACCGAAGAAATCACGATCATTTATCATAAATGAGAGGGAGTATTATTAGATTACTGCCCTCGAGTGTAATCTCTAATTTATATATATAAATATCACCTCTCTCTACCAAATTAACTCATCTTAGCAAAGTTCACAAAATAGTTGGTAGAAAAAGCAGTAGAAGTTGTTGTAGTTTTGATGTCTCAATGTAACAACCCTAGAATCCCCAGAGGAGAGAACTACTGACACACGACGTGTGAGAATATATAGAAATCTTGAACACAAAAAAGAGTGTGGACTGTGTAAAACAAATAGATAATTTATGTGTCAATCGTTTTTTAAGTGCATTTGCCTCAGTTCGTAGTAGTTTTGTAAACACAATTTTACATTTTTTTATTTTTTTAACTCTTACTTCAGAAATTGATGTCTAGTCAGCCGGAAACTTTTCACTTGTTCAGTGAAAGTGAGGCATCTTGTAAAACTGTTTTGCAGTGTTGATGGTCGCAGTCTGTATAAATACAAATATGAGTTCTACTGAAATATCTCTCTGTTCTCATGTGCTAAATAATATTATATATTCATCCACTTCATCTACTACTCGATTTAATATTATTGTTGGTCGCATTTTCATATGAATATATTTTTGCTTATCAAGTAGCATAATAAGTTTAGCCGTAATTCTGTATATAATAATATATATATAGTCCCTTCCGAGTTTATTTATTTTCTATTAAGTTTAAGTAGAAACAAGTGACTTGCTAAGTAGAATAATACACACATAGATACATACAGAATTTTGACTGATACACACTGAAGATGACATTCAAAATTGCATTGATTTTTGGGAGAACGAAGCATACATAATGAACACATAACTCTCATGTATTAAGAGAGTCTCTTCGAGGAATATTACTCAAGATTAGATGTAATAAATTGTAGGTTAAAGAACTCCTTCTCTCTCTTCTGTAGCAGAAACCCACCTGCCATTAGTTCCCTACGATTGAACTAAATTACCCATGACCCCACATTATAACTCAGGTAGTCTATTACACAAGTCGAGAGAAAAGAAATATTAATAATTTAACTATTCAAACTCGTCCTGTACCAAAAGAAGAAAACTTGGTTTCTACTCCATGAGACTTATTTATTGACTCCACTAACCTTTCAAATCAAATTTGACAGTATTCAAGTCATCTTCTGTCCTTAATTTCACGAATAAAAAACTCACAAAGCAACATTCTCTTCCACATAAAAATCTTTATTTATCTGCAAAAGACCCACCCGAAGAAATCTCTCTCATTTCGGTGCGTATTGTAATGCAGACTCACACGATCATTTTGATTACAACGAGACAGATTAGAGAGCAGGCTGCTTCTAGTAGCAACTTTTAGCTATTAGAGCAACTTTGAATTCGCAGAAATCATATCAAATCATATCTATATTAGCTGAACTAGCGATTAAAAAAATCAAGGTAGCTGATAGGAATACACTCATATGTATATTTAATAAGAAAAGTCTCTTACTGAGCGATTCTTCACCTCATTTAATCAATGCGAGCAGCAACGTAATTACAAAGACTACACACGGAAATATATGTAAACGCTTTTCCCCTTGCAGCACACACACACACATATCTTGTGGTGGTAAACCAGTCAATCTACATCACATAATTAATTTGAGTAATGATCCAATATCCAATCAATGCAAATTTTGTAATGTGCAATGGATAATCTTAAACTTATCCAAAGCCTGTAAGTCTGACTTTTAACTCTGTTTTACTACCTTTCTATTAATTTAAACCAATGATGTTGTTGACTGATGTTTAGTGTATTCTGCACACAACAACCATTTCTTAACTCTTTTGTGGGACGACGTAAGATGTAAATGTTACGATATAAATAAATTTATATCGTAACACAACATTCTACAACCGAATTATTAACAGTGCAGTTGTCTTGATTCAACACTTTATTATTACTATGTTAAACAAGGGACCGAGGAAATTAAGTCTTATATAATTTCGATTGTAACCTAAAATTAAAAAAGCACCATTTTTTGTCTGAAGACTGTGATATTGGAGCCGAGCTTGAAGAAAGCCTGCCCTTTTAATTCAACTTATTCTTCTTTCAGTTCACACAAATAAAGAAGTAATTTATGTTGTACATAGTTATTTTACGAGTGAAATGTAAGTTAATTATTTAATACCATTCTATACACAGTACATACAACTATGATATCTGGTTACATTCAAACGTGTGTATCTTTTTGTGAGCACTAATATGAACCACACAATCATATAGTCTTCAATTATATTAGAGCATTGCGAAGTTTGTTTCAAAGTCACTTTTGTCGTTAAGCGTTTAACATTCACTGTCGTAACTTGTATTGCGTAGGTGTATAATCAATGTGTAGTGACCATCCCATTGATTTCAATTCAAATGTACGTTAAATCTATGAAGTCGTAATAATATGAACGTTAAAATAAATAAAAAACTGAAGCATTATACAATTTGCCGTGATGAAACTCTTTATTTTCATACGTGCTTTCCTGCTTATGGAGATTAAGTGGAGAATGAAGATGATGTGCATTAAACTAGCTGCAAGCTGAGATGAAAGAGAAAGGATTGGAGAAATGGAGATGGCTAGCAGCATCATTGAGATTCGCAATTTACAAATATACGATACACGTTCCTTCGCATTTGATAGGGTGAATATCATCATCATACGCATAAATATAAAAATCTATTTTTCATCTTCGTTGAGCGTCTAACAAGCCCTAAGCAGATAATTCAAGGATGTAACCGCACCGTAATTTCATACCTGGGGAATCGTAAAGCCCAGCTTTTGTGTTTAAGTACACTAGTTTACAATCATCAAAACACAAAAACTCGACACTTGGATTGAAAAATGTTGCACACAGCAGACCAAACGCTACACATGTTACAAACACTTGTAATAGCTAATCGAAGTGTGGCCAGTGAAAGGTAACAAGAATAACTGAAAAAATATCTTAAACGAAAGAATTGCTCATTTGCATACAAAGCAAAACTCTTTGATTCCTCAGGGTCAGTTTTAGAATCTTTGCCTTCTCTGTTTGGCTGTGGATAACGGAATATAATTTTAATAGGCCTTGTTAGACGTCGTGTAATTGTAAGTAGTTAACTTAAATTGTGCTAAGTCTATATTGAAATGATGTAGCACTGGCAATATCACCAAGAAATCCTGGTGACTTTTGGCATCTTCTTCTGGTCTTTATTCATTCTTCACAACTAGTTTAACTAGAATGAGCCGATTTTTACAGATACGTGGTTTGACGGTTTCAGGCAATGTCACAACAGTATTTAAAAATGAGCTATGTGTCTCTTAATGATGATGCAGGACATCGGGAGGATTAGCAGTAACAAGTTATTTTTAAAAGAGTTTTGTGGCCAATATCATGTGAAGGAAATAAATGAAACTGGCCACTGGATTCGTCTTCAGTTGATTGACTTAAGTATAAAAGAATTGTAATTACGGCAGGGTCAATTAATTACAGCAGCGTAATGGACTATAAATTAACTAACAAACGGTTTCAAGTTCACGTCCTTAATTACATCATTCAAATATTTGTGTTCGAGTAAAAATCACCATATCGGCCAAGTAATTTTTATATGATCTTTCCACTTCGAAGATTCCGCTCAGTAGGTACTTTCACTCTAAAAAAGTAAAACGATAGGGGTTTTTATAAAGCAAGCTAAGTTTTCGGTTTGCATCGTTGCAAATGAAAAACCCCGTGTCAATGATTAAATGACATGGGGATTAAGAGACAAGCATTTTCTGATTGATGGTAAGGAATTGAAACCGGTTTAAAAGCTCAATATCAGATACTATAATATCACCTGCCAGTACTTACCTCATACCTGTTCCTGTGACAATGTTCCATTTGATTGGCAAATTCTCTCTTCTTTCATCTGCTTTGGTGGGATTTAAAGTTCGCAGTCACAATTAATGAGCCCGTTTTTACCGTCTCCCTGCACTGGTATTTGCAAATTGCCTAACTCAAATTAGCATGGACGTATGCATGTGGGTTGTCTGAATATTTAGCTTCTAATAACTACACAGTTCAATTTTCGAAACAGAGTTTGATTGTTAAACTCAAAGCTGGCATTTTCTTGTTGACATTCATTAATTGATTGGACAATTTAATTTTCATAATTAATAAAAACTTCGCACAAATGGGAGAGTTAAGACAATACTGGCAATAATCAGACTGAAGATTTTGCTAATGCAACTAAATCCATGTGCGATGTGATGGATTAAAGGCATCTTGGCATCCTGTGGATGTGCAGTCATATAAATTGTGTAATACAACACCTCAATAAAATGAGTGTGGACAGCAGATCACAGTAGATACAGTCTTTTGTGCAACTTAGCACTTGCATATTAAACAAGGCATTCAAATTATATAGCTTTTAAAAAGACACAAATCTACTAGATTGAACTTTGACCACATTTAAAAACAATTTTTAATGATTTCTAGACTAAATAGTTTCTAATTGCCCGTTTAACATGTGAATGCTGTGCAGAAAGTAAATTGTTTCGTGGGTTATCATAAAAAGAGGTTTTAAGGAGGGTTCCACTGTGGAAGGCGATCTGAGACATTTTGCAAGAGTAGACAATATTTATTGAAGTTTAGAGCGAGGTGATCCCTACTTGCATGAAGTTGTCATGTGGAGAATCGAGTTTCCGGCGTGACGTGGGTGGAAGTGGACATCAGACAATCAGAGACGCACACGTCCTGAAGGAGAAAGTCACATTGGATCGAAGATGGAATGCTGCAGAGAATGCGCTTTGAGATATTGCTGAGCAATGTCTACTTTTGGAAGGATATTAGATTTCTCGTAATTTTGAAAAATGAAGAGATGGGGATTCAGCAGTTAAGAGTTGTTAACAGGGAGAGTTTGAAGTGTTGTGGTGATCGCAGGTTTGAGGAACGAAGCACCTGCGGGGAGCGATGAAATGCAGAAAGTAATTTTTTCATTAGTTGGTGGACACCCATTAATTCTTGTATTAAGGAATTTACATTAATTATTTGACAATGGAATGTTTCTCAACACTTTAATTGGTCTGAACTGCTTGAGTACACATATACGAGGCGAAGCCACTTCTCAGATGTCAATATATCTTGTCTTGTGCACCGCTACGAGCTACTGTTGGCCATAAATTGAAACTACTTTGCTAGATGACTTCACATGCAACTTTTCATTTGCTCTGGACAAGTCTAAAAAGTTTGCACAAAAGACTAAGTTGCTGACATGACAGACAATGGCCATTAATTATCTATTTTTCTGTAAATTATTCTTTAATTGATAACCAATAGACGAAGGAATAGAGGAAGAAGAACGGTCGATTGTTTGGTGATGTGAGTAAAAACAGGTTCGGTGCACAAAAGACAACCCGAACATCCCTCAAGCCCTGTCTTCTGCATAAAATTAATTTAAATATTTTTAATCTCCTTTTGACGAAGGTTCAAGCAGGTTATTCTCTTAATGTTAGCGTGGAACATTTATCCTATTTGATTTTGTACAGCAGTGATGATTATTAAAGGACCACACGATTTCATACATTGTTGTTGTGCTACTGACTACGATGTGTCGTGCTCAACAAGTGAGAAACTTTAAGCATAAAAATGTGTTTTATTCTTCAAAGGAGAAAAATTCTCGTGAATTGCTTAATTTTCTCGAGATGCCAATACCTTTCTCTGTGAAATGACAGGCACACACTCAGGAAACACATGCCCAGGTAGTTACGAGAACAACAGTGGAAAGCACAAAAGATATAATCTTCTATCGCAAATTATCTTTCTTCGTTGAATGCAGCAATAGGGAAGGTTAAGTACGTTTGCTGATTGCTACCAGACTAAATAGTTTATACGAACCAGTTTATAATACACGAGGAGGGTTCAACTCTACAAAATATAAAAAAGACCACGAGTAGTAATTTAAATACTTTCGAAGGAGTCATTTTTTAATTCCTCCGACCAACGTAAAAAATGCTGAAAGCGTTGATGCGTAAGTCACACAGAGACTAATCAGACATTTCAAAGGACTCCCTTCAACCTTACGTGTTCGTCTTTCTGCTAACAACAATCGATGGAAAATGACCCGGGGATCAGACAGATCCTTCCTACCAGTGCGTTTAACTCCTCAAGACAAACCCAAAGGGAATTTGCATGAACAATGACCAATCCGAGCATAACTCGTTTAAAATTATCTTGTAAATTTTCCTCTATAATCTCTCTTTCTGTTGATGAAGTTTATCGTTACTTGACATGCACCCATTGCTCTCTCTCGTAATCTTTCTGTTCCTCGTGTGGCATTTCGCATTTCCATTTGATTATAATTCAGCAAGGATTGATATTTTATATTTCTTTGCTTGGTGCATTTTTCTTGTTTGTACACAGTCTTGGATCGGGTCAGGGGAGTCTTATCACACAGAGATGGAAAGATTAAGCAAGAATTACATCGATCTACTCAAGAACTGCATCATCCTTCACAAGAACTAGTCAGCTCCTGATTATCAGTTAAACTATTATCTTCTCAAATCATGAATTTTGAAGTATTAGCAATGAAAGAGTTATTGCTAAAACCAAAGATCATTGAACAGGAAACTTGACTTTTTACACGATAGTTTGAGGTCCATTTATTGTTGATAAAAAAGTCACACATGGAATAAAAATATCCTTTCAAAACTACTCGTGTCCACGAACAAAAACCCAAGAATACTAATGAGACTTTTAGTATGAGTCAAATGCATCTTGGTGCATCGCACTGACCAGTCAGTCTGGTCGAAGGTAAGGGTTTTTCGTATTCAGTGGAAGATGAAATATAATAAAACTCAATCACTCATCATCAGTGCTTTCCTCAGTTTGTAATGAAAGCAATCTCAGCCTACTTAATAAACAATCCACTGAATCATGAAATAAATCGAATCTCATTAAGGAATCAAATCATGTCTTGTTTCCTTTTTAAGAACACTGGACACATCATTGTGTGTGTACATTTTACGATGAACAAGTTGTAACGAGCCAAGTGGAATTATATACAGCTCTATCGATTCTAAATATTCTCGAACATCAATCATGGGGAAATAGCTGTAATTGTAGTCGTACTTCAATGAATTCTTCTTGTGTGGATTCCCACGTTAAAATATCGAGATCTGTCTTACCTACATGATTGAAGTTCAATTGAACGAAGCCAGATCGTCATGTGAGGGAAGACACCCAGTCTCTCAAAAGTCCTGATTGTGATTAATTAATCAAGCGAAGTTCAATGCTCATCTGATTAAATTATACAAAAATGCCCGTTTACTGTGAATTCTCTCCTTCTTTTCTTCAGCCTCTTAAATTTAAAAGCCAGGTTTGAGTCAACATTACTGACCAGTAGTGTCCACTCATTTGCACATACCTTTTCTGTCTTTCCTTAATGTTTATTACGCAATTGCTGCAAAGTGCATTCACCAATTATCATTATCATTAATTTATCTTTGTGTACATAATTCGTGCTTAAATAATTGTTATTGATCCCTAAGAAGGTTGCAATTGCCCAGGTAAAAAAGATTTTTCGCTGTGCATTAAAAGGTTCGCCAAAACTTGTAGATCTTCTGGTCGGACTCTAGCTGTGCGAGAAAAAGGTTTTAATTACATGACAGCATGAGAACAAGTTAGGGCAAGTTAACTTATTCAGAGAAAGTAGAGGAGCTATAAAGTTAAAAGACCGCAATGCTGTGGAAGCCACGTCGAAGGTTAATTTTGATTAGAAAGATTAACACTTCACCTCGCATCAGAATTTATTATTTATGCTCATTATTCTAATATAAATATTTCAAGATCAACTTTTGCCTCTTGTTCTTCAACTAAGCCTACAGGTGAGGATTTTTCTAAATATATTCAGTTCGTGCTCGTCTGAGGTTCAATGTGAATTCTGAGCTGATGATTTGTGTGACTAGGAACTTTCTTCTGCTGTACTATTTTATTTACTCAATAAAACCCACAGGATTTTTAAAGATGATTTTTATGACCCGACAGTTTCTTCAACCCTGTGAGGTTGTAAATGGTAGGGGGTCTTTTGTCCATGGGAGCAAAACAGTAGACAATAATACTTTACAGTTAATTAAACATACACGATGAATGCAGTTCCATTAAAGACGATTCTTGTAAATTGAAGATGTTCGTAGGTTAACATGCAATTCAAAATTGTGTAAGAATTAAATGAGCGACTGGTCTGTTGAATAAATCTCGCTGGCTCGCTGTTAAATCTGGCTCTACTGCATAAATGATGATTGCATATATTGTCACTAACTCAGCGTGCTTACATTCTCATAGATCATCTTTCACAAGTCCTGCCTTTGTTGATCCTGCCCACTAAATTACAGTCTACTAAAGAATTCACTTTAAGGGGAAAAGGTGTTTGCTTAGACAGCAACAATCCTGAGGGCAAAAAAGCACAAAAGGGAGGAGAAAGCGAGACAACTACTTTCACATTCATTCACTACGGGAAACTAACTACTGGACATTCATTCTCGAAAGGATTTACTAAAGAATCAACCCCAATAACCACAGGATGCCTGTCACTACGTATTTATCTCCTGTGATGTTGCATGCGGCTTGTGTCGTGTGTCATTCATACCATCAAATGATTTACTTTCTCTGAAACTTTTACAAAAGCTTTTACAGACCGAATGAAAAAGTACAATAAGATACGATTTGGTAATTGAAACAAACTGACTTCTCATAAGTTCATAATCAGTAGTTTTATAAGTTGCAGAAGCAATAAAAAGCCTTGTAATACAGGTTTACCTGGAAGTGGGGATAGGAAGAAGGAGGATCGAATCTTCATGCACACGGGTTATTGGCGATGTGTGGCTGGTTCCATTACAATCATTTTTATTAATCTATTTAAAACTTGGCAATCACTTATAAGTATGTATTCATGTTTTGCTCTTAGGTATGCAAATGCTGCTTGCTTAGCCATTCAGTGCTATGGAGCACAAATGTTTGAGGCAGTAATACTAGCGTAGGAATAAAAAGTTGATAATCAAGTAGGGGCCTTTATTGGAGGTTTTTACGTAGACTTGAAGCAGACTCCTTTTTCAAAGGCCGATAAAAATTCGAAAATCTCTGAATTTTTCAAGTTTCTATTCTTTGTAGTAAGCAGTGCAATAATGTCTATTGTGGCTCATCAAGTCAGACTTAGTTGCAGAGAGAAACATGTGGAATTTCATGGATATCTTTTATTTAAGGCTTGATGATCATTTAAACCAGACAATTATGCAAGGGAAGCCAGACAGTCAGTGGACTTTATAGTCATTACGTATTTTTTAGATGAGAGTTTTGCTTTAACGTTGAATTCCAGCGTTTCACGCTTTTACTCGGCAATTTTGTCATGAGTCATAAAGTCGAATAAAGTGAATTGTCTTGGTGCATTTCAATGCAAATTGTTTTATGCACTTTCTTGCCAGTTCTTAAACTGCATTGCTGCTGCGGTGAAATAGTTGGAATTGGAAACACGATTTTCTACAAAATCACCAATGCGGTTCATTACCCAAATATGATGTATCAGATATTGAAGTCTGAGTGAGTTTTATCTTCACGTATAAGTGGTTATAGATAAAGAGATAAAAATGCCATTAATGGACTAAAATAATAGTTTTAAATTTATTCATTTTATTTGTATCGGGAATCGGGATTCATTAGTGGTGGAAGAGAAACTAGATTTTAGGTAGACGAATTCTAGAAGTCTAAACGATTATCAAGGCACTCTACGGTACTTCTTGCAATGAGTTTTGCTGCTGACTTGAAAAAAATCACAACTACTTTAAAATACTTAAAGCTTAAGACTTGGAAGACAAGTAACTCTAGTATGATTTCGTAATAAGATGCAAAAATATGCATTCTAAATCTTACCCTATCATAAATTTCTATACCAAAGGTATTCAGACTCCTTGAGTAGCAATGAATGGCGCTGTTCCTGGCAGTGCAGACAGATTACGTTTGGCACTTCGATGCAAATCAAGTCTTCAAATATTGATCCGTTGGTGGCTTAGTTACTACTTAAAATTACGCCGGATTGTACATTCTACTACTTCACATCATTGGTGTGCTAAAGCTCAGTTAAACTTTCCAACTTGCTCTCAATGGCATGGATGATTGACGATGAATTTAATGTTGTTCACTGTATCGGAGCTAACACGAAAGCAGTTCTTGATGGAATATACACCTGTAATTGCAACCATAAAATTAATTTAATTCTGTCGTATAATACATAAATCTGGTTTTATGACGGCAATCGCAAAAATATCTATCATAGATTCAATTAGTTATTTAAGTTACCATCATTGAGCACCGACGATTCGCGAATCCTTCATTAAGAGTAAAGAACTCTACGTTGTGGTCCAATCTGTTGTGACCTCCGAATTTATCGGAGTCAGTGTCCAAAACTATTTTGTATTTTCCAGGAACATCCACTCCAATCCTGCGAAGAAAACAACAACCAAGTTTTTTAGTACGCGAGTGTAAACTTTAGAAGCAATGCAGTTGATTGATCCTCACTTGTAATCTGGGAAGCTGCTGGTTGGATGGAAGTTGAACACGAACACCAAACCTCCCCTTTCGAAAATTACGACCTTGTCTCCCTGGTGCTTCCAACTTACGAAACCCTATGAAACAATTCATTATGTTTCACGGTTTAATGTTAGAAATCAGGTTGAATAAGCAACTCGATCTTACAGAGTCTTTATGCATCCACCCATACTGGTTTTCCAGGTTATTCATGGCGGAGTCAAATCTATACAGAAACTTGTATTTAAGTAGCTCGTCGTCCGCAAGACGGAACTGTCTCCTTGCGTAATGGTAAGAATCGTTGTTTCCAGCTCGCGGGAAGTCCAGCCATTCCGGATGACCGAATTCGTTTCCTAAGATTTATTAGAGCATTTTAAACTTCAAACAACAATACTTACAGTACCAAGCTCTCTTATAGTAAGTTACCTATGAAATTGAGATAGCCTTCTCCGCCAAGTCCAATTGTAATCAAACGAATCATTTTGTGTAGAGCGATTCCTCTGTCTATAACAGGGCTTGGCTCCGACATCGTAGACATGTGCGTGTACATCTCTTTGTCCATCAACCAAAATGCAATGGTTTTGTCTCCAACCAATGCCTACAATTAGAAATAACATGATTAGAACAACATCCTCATTTATGGAGAGACAAGAACTACATCTTGATCGCGTAGTACCTGATCGTGACTTTCAGCGTAGGCAATGGCTTTCTCCATCCACCTTCGATTAGTCAACGTGTGGATAATGTTTGCTATATCCCAATCTTCATCCTAGCAAAGAACAATATTTTACAGGTTGCTTCCAATGAATAACTTTTCCACAATAACCGTTGACTGGTTGACTCACCATGCACTTTTTCAAAATTTCTATCCACTTGTCAGGAATAGCCATAGCCAGCCTGTAGTCAAACCCACCACCGCCTTCCTCAACCGGTCTGCAGAGACCAGGCATGCCTGAAACGTCTTCGGCAATTGTGATGGATCCAGGATACAATTTATGAACCATGTCATTAGCAAGCATCAGGTACACCACTGCATCAGTATCCGTATTCAGTCCAAAGTATTCATTGTAATCTCCTGAGAATCCATGTCCCATTCCGTGAGTATGATAAAGCATCGAAGTAACTCCGTCAAATCTGAATCCATCAAATTTGAACTCTTCCATGTACCAACGAAGATTAGAGAGCAAAAATCGCAGAACTTCGTGGCTGAAACATGAGACGAAAATATATTAAAACCTGATTTAGTTTAGAATATAATTTGGAGACTAGTTCGAAGTATTACTCATTGTAATTGAAAAGTCTGGAGTCCCATAGGGTGTGGTCTCCTTTGGGTCCATCGTGGAAGTAGCCGCTGTTGGTGCCATCCCACTGGTTCAATCCGTCCAAGACATTCTTCGACGCGTGAGAGTGAACAACGTCCAAGAGAACAGTCAGTCCATTTTTGTGAGCTGTGTCAACAAGTCGTTTGAGTTGCTCTGGAGTTCCATAGCGGCTGAAATTTAGAGTTTTTATCTTAGTATTTTTAGTTCACTATTTCCTCAGGACAGTAGCATAGTAATACTAATTAAGTACCTGGAAGCAGCGTAGAAGGAAGTGACTTGGTATCCAAAGCTTGCATAGTATGCGTGTTCCATGACAGCCATCAGTTGTATAGTATTGTACCCTAAGTAAAATACACCAAGGTGAGCACTACGACTGGCAGTTTCACTAATATAATAAGATATTTCGAAATTACCAAGTTGGGCAATCCTTGGAATGACATTGTCCGTAAATTCGTCGTATGACGCCACCTTCGGCTCATCAGAAGCAATTCCAACGTGACTTTCATAGATCCTGATGCTCTTCGGCGGTGGAGGCCTTGGATGCTTAAACTGATATATTTGTTCCTGCAATACGCATAATTAACCAAGTTGTATTTGCGGCTGTCGTCTTTGTTGCGCTTGGCTAAATTATAAATCACCTTTGGAGGATCGTAGAAGATATACTTGAAAATGAATCCTTGTTCCTTGGGTGGTTGCACTACATATCTTGCCCAGGGGGAGATTCTATCCAGGAGATTCCCATGCTTGTCCTTCACCACGACCTACAATAAGGGAAGAATTCAGGAATTAGTAATTTACCGAACCAACTACATTTAAAGTTCAAGGAACAAGTAGGTACCAGATGAAACACAATTACCGGCTGACAGTAATAAATACCTTAATTTCACTGAGATGTTTGATTTTGGGACTTCCATCAGCGTTTGGAGGGATAGTCAGTTCCCACTTTCCAAAGTCTAGTTTTTTGTACGGAAGCTCCGAACGATTCCAATTGTCTGTAGAATGAAAGCAGAAACATGAGTAAAAGTAATTCAAAGATTCGTATGGAGATGACTATTGCTGCATTAAGTAACTTACTGAACTCTCCAGTGAGGTAGAGTGCCTCTGCTCCTGGTGCCCATTCTTTAGCTTTAATTGTCCCATCTGGGAGTGTGTGAATTCCGTATTCATCGTACGCACGTGTGAACTTGTCATATCCACCTTCGTGCTCATTGATTCCATCAATCCAGTCCAAGTACACGGCGTATCTGACAACAATATGCAAGTTAAATACAAACCCTCAAAGTAATCCAATGATGTTTGTTGTGCTTAAGTACCTTCGTTTGATGTCATTTTCAAAAGGCCGGATTCCAGGGTCCCGGTCCAACATGTCCCCAAGTTTAGGAATCGGGATTTCATGGGGACTCATCCTGGACCACTTGCCTCCCATTTTGCAGATCGCTTATTTTACGTGTCGTGTGCTGTAACCGTCTTGACCTACGGAATCATCCGATATGACAAGAAACAAGTTAAGCGAGAGACCAAGACACAATCACATCTTGCAATAAACTGTGACCTTGAGTAAATACCAGGCAGACAGCCACCACGAGTTAAATGCCTCCTCTACTTCAACTTACTACTTTACACCAGCTTAGACGTAGTATCACTTTTCTATAGAACACATTTCACTCACGTGTTTCTTCAAGAACTGGAAGCTACTTCTCTCTCTCTACTTCAGCATGGACGCATGGGCTATACGCAAAAGTATACTGCTATTTACATGGAGAAAATGGAGATGTGTCTCTTCATCTCTAACCCTTTCCTATACTTCTAATATGATTGCTGTGCAAAACTCTCAATGCAATATATCAATCATGCAGTTTATAAATTCCAAAACCACCTTTAATCTTGTCTGCCTGCTAGGTAATTAGCAAAGTTTCCTGGAAACTATGCTGCCAAAAGCCGCTTATGAATAATCAAATGTCTATGGAATAATCTCATGAAAACTGACTCACCCTAAGTTCCCAAAGATCCAAAAATCCCAATCACTATCTTATGTAAGTAGTTGCCGGGTTGATTTTAGAAGCCGGCTGAATATTCTCCGCTTGTGAATTAAATGTGAAAGTGCAGAATGCACAGATAATAATTTATTTTGGTTGAGTGGTGATGAGTCTTTTTAAGCAAATCTATTTAGAGAGGCTGGAGTTTATTTCGAATGATTTCTTGTCAAAGTCTTGGGCGACAGTGAGCAGAGATAGACAGATTATAAGTTACACTTACTTTTACCCTTATGCCATTTGTTCATGTATCAATTTTTATATCTTCTTATCAGAGATTATATGAGACGAAGCTCAATGCAAATGCGTTGTTTTCTCTTTAACTCCTTCCCAACGTGTTTCTCTGGGGAAGGACACCGAGTTTTCCATGGAAGATGCTGGTCACACTATAGTTCTACTCTATATACATTAGCAGTAGTTTTGCATTAGCATATTATTTGCAAACACGTTGGGTACTGTGTGGCGTGTCGTGTTCTTATGTTGGTCGAGGTAGGAAGGTTGGAGCAATAGAGTTAAATTGAAATGTGAATGTTAAGTTCAAGGAGCAAACTGAGTTTAATCATGTGTAGTCGGTGCTTGCAGCTTTTGCCATGGGATTTTTGCAATATTTCATCTGTAAACGGTAAACATGGTTTGCCAGGGAGAATTGCAATATTCACAATTAATATTGTTGTTCTTACGTTATTTTGAGTTAATATTATTAGTAGTCCTTAATGCATGAGGCTGATGAAAATATGTTTGTATATCATATCAACCCCTTTAGAATCAAATGTTCCAATTTAAACTGTATTGACAGTGTTACACAGATGAGGAAGATCCTTGTTGCCTCACAAAATTGTCGAATCTCATGAGACTTTAGACAACTGTGCACACAACTAATAATGGCTAACGATTCATAATTCATAATTCATGTCATCAAAAGTTCTCTTCAAAGCCTTCTATTATCTCCTATGATCTACACTACTAGATCTACATTTACTAAAAAATATGCATAACACACCTTATAAAATCATGAAAGGATCACATTATTTCTTTTTATTGACTTTTTTACGGCTTCCGCGTTAATACTTGCATAACAAAGAAAAAACCCAAGTATTCTAGTATTCCCTAAGCCTAGTAATCTGCTGTGTATGCTCACAGAGTTACTTAATGTAACAAAGTATCATTCATGCAATTTACGCCTTCAACAAGATATTCGCCAAATCATAAAAAACCCTACACCCATCTATGCATCTTTGTCGTGTGTGTGTGTGTGTTCTACTTAACGAAGCTGAAATCCTTATCTCAGCCTAAGACATGCTGGAGAAGGCAATAACGCTCAAAAACACTGCAAAAAGGTTGCAAAGCGCATGTTATTTATACATGGGGAATATGCTTAAGTGAGTGAGTGTGCTTAAGTGAGTCAGTGTGATGTTTGTGTGTAAATGCAGTGAGATTGATAACAAAGAGTCAACAGAGAGTTCTTTGTTGTTGGATCGGAGGGAAGAGTAGCAACAAGTGAGTCCACCACCACCGCCACCACCAAATGAATAACAATGGGAGGCTGGAGTGAGTTGAGTCAGTCTGCTTTCTGCTCTCCTCAAACTAGCAACTTTGTCCGTAAACTCCTAACTAAACACGCGTGCTTAATCTTCTTATCCCCCCTTCCAAGTTCCCACGAACAGCACCATCATGTCCATCTTCGTTGGAACCTACAAAATGGAGTCTTCCGAAAACTTGCAGAAGTTCTATGAAACGGCTGGTAAGGATTTAGCTCTAATTTCAGTCACAAAACACGTAATATTTTACCCTGATTGCTGCGTTGGAGGAGGAGGTTGCATATTGGACGATGCAAAAAACGCGTGCTGAGGCGCAGTTTGTTACAGCTTGGCTAAAAAAGCCTTCGTATTTTTTGGAAATAAATTCTATCAGTTGTTTTTTCTTCAAACTGAGTATTTCAATTAGTAGGTTTTATCATGAAACTGAGAAATATGAGACTGAGGCAGTTTTTTACAGCAAACACACGTTAATGAGTATACTACGTAGTACGTAGTAAGGTGTGCATGGAAGCACGTGGTAAACACTATGTTTTGGATTATGCAACAGGTGTGCCGTGGGTCACCAGCAAAATTTTGCTCCTGAGTAAGCCAACCTTGAGTGTGTCTATGGAAAAGGATGATACCGATTCGGAGGGGGCGACTGCTGATGTTCAAGAAGTTTGGGTGATCAAAACCGTGACATTCTTGATTACCAGGGAGCAGAGCTTCAAGTTTGGGGAGCCTTACGAAGAAACCATGCCTAATGGAGATGTCTGCGAGGTATGTTGACATTTGGAAATTTTTATTTTAACATTGTGTTTCGTGGAGAGTAATTATAGCTGGTGTCTAATGTAATTGGTAACATTTTTGTAGTGCGTGGCTGAGAAATTAGGAGAAGACAAAATCATTTTGAAGAATGTCGGTGAAGACCACAAGGAATTTGTGAGGGAACTGCAATTTAGCAAAGACGGGATCACCGAGGTAAGAGAAGGAGATGGGCCTAATTGTAATATATACTTATCTTACTTGATACATATTATGCTAAATTCTCCTTTCCATCTCACAGATTATGAAGATGGACGATGTCGAGGCTAAACGGATCTTCAAGCGAGTGGAATAGAAGTGAGGGTAGACCGAAATCCGCATCGTAACCCACGCTTCTGAATTTTGATCATCCCGTGTTTCTGTTATATAGTCTTATGTCTTAATCTCATTTAAGTACGTATATTTGTACAAGGAGTAAGTTTAGGTACTGTTCATTCTTTTTCTATCTTGTGACTTACAAACGCTCATCATCATCAGTGTGACTGTGTGATCGTAATAAATTATTTCCTTTTCTATCCAGTGTTTTAAACACAAGAATTGTGATCGAAACTTAAAGCAATCAATGCATGTTGATAACCGCTGTGGAAGATGGACTGACTATGAGTCGTAGACTGATGGAAATAGGTTTAACATATTTGTTACAAATGAATGTTCTTTGGTTATTTCTGAATTTATCAATCTTTAAGTCGTATGACACTACTTGTCAATCTTGTCGCTGGTACTGTTATCGGAAGTAAAATATTACATCGATATCGTGTTTACAATTTGAAATTTTGTACTTATGTGAGATGCGTATTTAATAAAGCTTCAAAACAGCAAACCACATTTCTGGATACATATAGGGTGTTTAATTCAAGAGTATACACCTTGTCCCGAGTGTGGCTTCGAAACCACTTGGAATTTTGAGCATCGGAAAAAAGCATGCGAAAGCTTAATAATTTCTGGTCAATCCTCAATAAAAGGATTTTTGAAAATTTTGGTTTTTGGATTCCAAAATGGGATGTTTTCGCTGTTGTCAAATCCAGCATGGGAACCACTTAAAAACTTTCAATTTAACACCGCTTGAAATATCCCTTTTCCGCAAAATATTGATAAAATTTTTAATTAATCTTAAATTTTTGAAACATTATTTCATCATTAATCTGTTCTTTGACTGGCTATCTTTAACGCAAGGAAAATTTTAAGTTGCATACAGACATGTGATTCCGTGACAAGCATGTGAAACCTGCACTTTAATGCAGCCCTGATTTGCACAAAGCCTTTTATTCATTCAAGAATAGACATTTTATTCAATCTGTTTCAAAGTCAGAGTTTAATATCGCTTTTAATCGAGCTTTTTTATAACCACCTCATCAAAAAATGGAAATTATGACCACTGAAAACATACCCCGTGTTTTAATCCAAGGACCAACATTTTTGAAAATCCTTTCTTTGGCAATTTACCAGAAATTATTAAGCTTTAATATGCCCTTTGCCGATTTTCAAAATTCCAAGTGGTTTCAAAGCCACAAAAGAAACTAAGTGTATACTCTTGAATGAAACACCCTGTTTACAATCTGAAATTTTGTACTTATGTGAGATGCGTATTTAATAAAGCTTCAAAACAGCAAACCACATTTCTGGATACATAGTTTACTGCACAAAATTTGGGGCATGATAAATCTGAAATAAGTCTTAGTCGTAAGTGAACCACTCATCGTTAATTAAGTGTGTACTGTACTGATTACATGACTACTAAAGTAAATATGCTGACGGAGGTGGGTTGTTTCGTACACACAAGAACGACGCTGTTATAATTAAACAATATTCTTGCTTCACGCAAATAATCGTGCGTCGTTCTAGTTTCATGCGAGTATATAAGCAAAGGTAAGTGTTGAAGAATTACAATTCACAATTAATTTGGGCATTTGGGGATCACTCATAAATAGCTAACGTTGCATAATTGATAAACAACGCACTTATTGGAAACTGATTATTACTGAGTAAAAGGTGTAGCACCGCCAGTAGAGAACACGACCTTTCCTTTGTTCTTTTTCTTCTTTCCCTTATTGTTAGGCTGAGAGTCTCCACCGCCAACAGCTCCGTCAACGTCATTCACACTCACATTCTCAAATGCTTTGGCGATTGCATCAGATAAAGTCGAGCAAAAATCTGGGGCACACTTGTCGTCCACCTCATTTCCTTCAGAATTGTAGCGCATGCGATCCTCTGAACCTCCACTAGCATGACGCTGTCTGGCATCACTCGTTTTTGATGTTCCAGCGCCTGCATTTACAGGAAATGTAGGACTTCTTTTCAACCAAGGTTTTGATGCCATCTGAGGATCCAAAACAAAATATATAGTGCAGGTACAAAGTTTGACACTATGACAGGCCATAAGATGCAGTAACAGTAACAATACAACATAACATAGTTATTGTAATATTTTTGAGTTCCAAAATTAGATATTACTTACTTCAGCAAAAGAAGTGCGATTGGAATCTGGGATTGAGTTCTTAGATGATGATCCGCACGCTACGATAGGAGAGTCAGAGCTTTCAACTTCCAGAGACGGTAGATTGTCTTCAGGGATGTAAAAGGTTGGAAATTCATCGATGGACTCAAACTAAATGATTAATAATAAAAGCTATTTATAAGCTGCTGAATGAACTGAATCACTAACGCGAACTACATCTTACCTTAGGGTAATTCAAATCTGCCAACTTTGCACCTTTCTTGAGCCTATCATTCATTAGCTTCTCCATCCTTTTGGCTTGTTTTCGTCGTTCAAGTCGTTTCTCCTTGCGAAGTTCTATTTGATTACGGAACTGCTCGTGAATTGAATCGTTCACAACTATGTCAACCAGATCAACCTCCACTAACTGGAAAGTTGAATTCAGTGGTAGATGTCCGAAAACTTTGAAACGATCGCGAGTTCTTGTTGTTACAGGGTGAGTTTCCTTTTCAATCACTTGAACACTAATCTGCTGAGGCCAATTTTCAGGGCTGTCTTCGAACTGACGTATCATCATAGCCATATTCAAAGGGTGCATAAATATTGGTTGGCCGTCACAAGCTGATCAAAAACAAGATTTATCAATCTAATGCAGAAACGCACCCTTTACATGACTAACAAATAGCGAAGAATGCTACATACCTTGATAGAAGTAAAACTCTTCTTCTTTGTGCGGTTGAAAATTTAACGTAGATGGGTCGTCCTCATCATACTGCTTGAGGGCAAGGCCAGTTGTCGCGCTCTGTAGTTTGAAAGTATTTTAATACATAATAAAATAATTATCACTATTATAAGATGGAAGTTTCTTGAACTCTCTATTCCCTCTTCTTTAACATTAAAAAGGTTTCGAGGTTTGATAAAGAACTCAAGCGTAGGACTGCATGTTGTGTCATTGGAGTTTACCTCTCCTCCTCCTGGTGCGTTTTCGGAAGATGAATTATCAACAAAATTCTCAGCTGCATCGGGTGAATCGGGAATACTGCTTTTACCGATGAACCGTTCATTTAGAATTTCCACACGTTCTTGTAACTCATTTAAAGCCACCTCAACAAAACAACGCTCTTCTTCGTGTTCTTCCGAATCTCGGAGTTGTTTCAATTCCCTGAGTTCTTTGGCAATGACACGCTGATGGACCTGGTAATACAATCATTATAATAATACTGAGTTGTTCTTTGATAGTGACATTGTAACATCTTTACGTTAAAAAATATTTATTGAATTTTGGTACCTCAGGCCCATCCACCAAAATAAGTCTTGAGAAAATATTATTCCAATCAGATACCACTTTATCGCTTACAGCTGGCTTAATCTTCATAGAATTTTTGGATCTCATCATGAGCTGCATGTCTATGTGGTCTCCAACTTCAACATCGAAGCGAACGGCCGCCTCAACACTAATGAGCAGAATGGGTCCAGAAAATTAGTCCAGTGCAGCTAGTGCAACACAACACGACGAAACAGCACCTTGTCAGTCATACTTACCTTTTTAAGTCCGAACGACAGAAAAGTTCTGAGCATACGGGACACTTTGCAGACCCCTGAGCATGATGCTGAGTGCCTGTAACAGCCAAGTATCGTAATATGCAATGCCAGCAGTACAAGTGGCCACATTTGGTTATCTTTGGAGCTGACGGCGTCTGCAAGCAAATGGGGCAATCAGCAGGCTCCCCGATGCTCTTGACAATCTGTGATTGGTATTAAACGTTAGTGAACAACAACTGCCTCAGCCGCTGATCAAAATGGGTCAGATTTCATCTTACGACTTGTTCGACTGAGTTCCAGTCAATCGGCAAGTCACAATCAGCATAGTTGACGGTATAATCACCTTCACTCTTGACCAAAAACTGCGAACTGGAATTTTTTTAACCATTAATTTTTTTCTGCTCGCGATAGTCACGTAGCATGATGACATTGAAAACGACTTTATTACTTTGCCTGCAGGAAGTCTTGCTTATGGTATCTTCGCTTGGGGAGTTCACGTGATCTGTTGAACTGATGTCCGTCATGGTGAGGCACTGCTCTATACGGCTGCTCTCGTGGAGCCAAATGGAAGTTCAACAAATGGTCAACATTGACTTTTCGTCCTCCCGGAGATTGCAAAGATCCGAATTCTGGTTCCCTGTCTTGCGATGAAGCTATCTGAAAGTTCCATAAAAATATTGTTAATAACCATTTGTTACACGTTGACTGAAAATAACGAAGTATTATATTTACCGATGTGGAATAATTGGCTCTAGGTGTAGGAGTAGTTCTTCTGTCGACGTTCTTATTCTTGAGAGGAAAAGGTCTTCTTGCACCACCACCGTCCACACCTCTCGGAGCCCCAGTAAACTGTGTCTGTTGTACAACTGGGCCCTCAAACCGGCGTCTCGAATTATTTCTTCCATTTCGCCCAGAATCTGTTGAAAATCAATCGCAATTTACAAATAAATAATAATTAGTATTTCCCCATGTACTTAAATCTCTCGTCTCTTAGTTCTCCTTTGACACGTTCACTAACCTCTGCTTAACTGAGTATTGGATACCCTAGAAGATCCCTCCAGTGAGGCAGACTTGGCCGGAGGAATACTGCATATCTTCTTGTCCATCGCTGAAAAATCGTCGTTCATGTATTACTAAGGCTATTATTATAGGGGCAGAATCAAAATCTAGCCCGTTCCAAACGGGAAGGCAAGACAAGTTCGGCTGTAACAACTTCATATTTCAAATTCAGAACTGAGCCATGTTCGACACCAACAATAAAAATGAATTATCTTCGTTTGTTATAATCAATTAGCGAGTTGAAGTGAACGACGACCGTGAAGTCTTCAGAGATTGTTTCACTACCAGCGACGTTCCTGCCCAACCAATACTATAATCCTGTTGTCGCGACTCGCAGTATGCAAGTAATTAAAGACGAAATTCGTTTGAGCGTAAAAATTGAAGGAGGGCTCGTCCCTTTAAAGGGATGACCGGGCTGTTAATTTCAGTCGCAAAAGTTCTATCACAATCAAGCCACTCGACTGCCTGATAGTACCAGTAATACAGTACCAGTACCAAACTTATCTACGTGACAAGTTACGTGCTTATCCACAGAGGAAACCCTCACAATCACAGATAACTTGTGGAGAACGGTTAGAATGAAATGATAACAGAAGAATAATCCCTGCGGAACAATCAACAACAATAATAATCGGGCTGCGAAGAGGACGAGCGAAGACGGTGGACAACTGTGTGTGGTGCTTTAACTCCACTGAGCTGTGTGTGTGTGTGTGCCTGTGTGTGTGTGTGTGGGGCTGTGTGTTCAGGGTGACCTATCTCCTCTCTCGACTCTCACTTCTCACCAAAGTTGGCAAGCACAGAGAAGTTTCAGCAATAAGCTGAAAAGCATTGCTGGCACATTTTGCTCCATCTCCTCTGACTGTCACTCCAGATTCGTCGACATTCTGAAGTTGACAGTGACAGGCATGCAATGCCTAAGTAAAGTACGATGGATGAAAGAGAATCGATTAGTAATGAAAACCGATATTTTTGTGTAGTTATGCATAATCCGACTACCTGATAGCGTACGGTAACTCTGAATAGTGGGATTACACTGGAAACTCGATAGAAATTATACTAGAAATATTAGTCGGCTCTTGTAAGAGCATTCACAAGACTCTTCATTATATTATTATCTTCAAAACAGGACCTCTACAGCCCAGTCAATCTGTTTTCAGCTCCGACGTCTCATTCTCAATATTCCTGTAAATCAAATAAATCAAATCCAAGAAAAAATACAATAATATTCGTTTTGCTTTTCGATTTTCATTCATTTTAATAATTATCTTAAAATTAGAAACATCACTTACTTTCAACTGTAGAACAATACGCCGTTCGGAGAAAAGCAACTTCAAATAAATCTGAAGCTCATAACGTCATAAATATCCACAAAGCCTGTCGAAACTTCAAAACTCTTCCTCCCAACAGTCCCAAAGATGACAAGGTGTTCCAACGAGACCCCAAGTGACCATAAAGTTGGAACTGTTGGAAGTGTCGAAAAGGGAGTTGGAGAAGTTACGCAGGAGAAGGGGACGCGTATGGCGGAGGCGGGACTCTTTGTTTCCGTGCGGAGGAGGAACTTCCTTCATTTCGTGATCTCCGTCCTCAACGCGCAGCCTCCGTCCTCACCACCGCCAAATTTACTCCGACTACTCCAACTAGACAGCCACCAGACAGCACAGAGGTTCGGGACTTTCAAAACATTCCCTTACAACGTGTAGACATCTTCTTAATCCACATTCACCACTTAAGCACTTAATCACAACACACACAAACCCACAGTGGAATATTTTCGACTCTCTATTGCGTAACCTCAGGTTTTACTAATTCGTTTTTACACTTGTCATTCGTGACTATCTCAAGCGGCTTTATTAGCATTAATTAATACTCGGTGAGTCCCTTTGTTTCATCTAACTTTGCCAATTTAATCCAACCAATTTATGATGATGATGAACATGTAAGCATTTCACAATGAGGTAAAGATTTACGTTTTGATTTGTTTGTCACTTACATTATTTCACGCAAGGGAGTAATATTTGTATTTTTGGTGGGGGGTAGAGTACTTCTGCTCCTTTGACGAAAGTTGAGGATTAACGAGGATATTGGAGACGTCAACGGGTGTGGAGAATCGGTGTTTTTGAATAGTTAATTGGAAGACGAAACAATCAATCGTTCATTGAAAGAAAAATCCGGGGAATTCCGGGGACGTTTCCAGGAGAAACACGGGGTGTATTTTAGACAGCGCAATGGACTCTAACTCCAAGACCGCAGGAAGACCGAGACAAAATGAATTCATCTGTGGAGTGGTCGAAGGTAGGATTTGGAATGGTTAAAAGGTCCTCAGTGGAATTTGCAGTTACAACTGTTTTTTTGCATTTTACAGGATTCTACGGCAGGCCTTGGACCACTGAACAGCGCAAGGATTTGTTCGCGAAGTAAGTGCACTTCGGAATTTTTTATGTAAACTTTGTGTTCGTCTAGAGTAGCAGAATTCATACCATTGTTATTTCGAAAAAGATTTTAGACTGGGATATGGGTTCAAAGTAGCATTTCAAAGAATGTTCTTAATGTACGATGTTCCACTGGAAACCTAAAACTTCCATTCAATCGCAAAGAGGGCTTAAATCGGTCTGTCATGTTGAAGGAAACAAGTATGCACCCTTGATTCCTTTTCTGGTAGCTCTTTTCTTCAGCCTTTTGCTCGAATTCAGAGGAAGGTTTCTACAAAAATCATGACTTTTCTGTAAATTTCAAACTGAAAGAATTATATTTTGTTAAAAAATAAAGAATCCTTACTTGGTAGTACTCAAACTACGGTGAAAGCAAATGGTTTTTCGCTGTTTCACTGAAGGGTAATGTTACGGGGGGCCCTTCATCACCGGCCTCCCAATGCCGTTACCATTGAGTGAATAGTGAAAAACCATTTGCTTTCATCGCAGTTTAAACGCAAACACCAACGACCAAGTAACAATATTAAAAGATATTATGAGGATGAAAATCAAGTGTGCATTTTTGAAAATGTGAAACGTTCCAACCCTTGAACCTTGAAATTGAACAGTGTAATGTGAAACTCGTTGGATTCGAATTTTTCAAACTCTCCCATAGGGTTTTTCATTTCAAGAAGAACAGAGAGCTAAGGACATTTCTTCACACGCAATATTGGCCATTTCACGAATTTTCAGTTATTTAAATGTTCTGATTTTCTTTTACAATCATCCAACTTGAACACATATTTAGCAGTTTTAGGAGGCAATACGTCGAGATCCTCATGCATAATTTCGCATTTTCAATTGCTGAAGTTAATTTCTGTCATAACTGTTCAAGAATCATCTTCCAAATACTCGAAAAGCTGTTTTTACCTGTTGCGTACTATAATAATAAATACTATTATTAGTAATGTAATTAATCGAATTTCATATAGTGGGGGTATGGTAGACTACTATTTGCAATCTGATTCAAACATTTGTTGTTTTAAAACTCAATAGTCGGATTTTCATTATCTTTATCCAGGAATAAGTTAATAAACGTACGAAGTGTAAAGTCTCCCATGAAACACTTACAAATGAATGAGCGACTGAAACGGAATGGGTGTAACGTAGCCTATGGTTTAATTTCAATTTACTTTGTGTTTTAGAATGAGAAAGTGGGGAATGGAGTCATATTTGTACGCCCCGAAAGATGACTACAAGCACAGAGCGTATTGGCGAGAACTGTATACTGTGGAAGAAGCTGATCACTTAGGTTGCCTGATATCTGCGGCGAAAGAGAACAACGTGCGGTTTATATATGCCTTGTCACCAGGGCTTGACATTGTATACTCAAGTGCCAAAGATGTTTCGGCTTTGAAGCGGAAGCTGGAACAGGTACTTGTTAATTTATTATCATGTTGGGGCAATGAACATACCGTTTAATAAAATCACAATTTTGATGCACGTAGGTTAATCAATTGGGCTGTGATGCATTTGCGGTCCTATTTGATGATATTGACACAGAGATGACTAAGGCTGACAAGGAAATGTTCAAATCCTTTGCCCATGCTCAAGTGTCTGTTACAAACGAGGCTTATCAGCATATCAACGTCAATTGTTTTCTATTTTGCCCAACCCAGTATTGTGCTACTAGGGCTGTTCCTAATGTCCGTTCCTCGGAATACCTGAAGACACTGGGTGCGAAACTTGATTTGGAAATCGATATAATGTGGACAGGTTGGTGCAAAAGCAAAAAGAAAATCTTCTGTGTAGTATAACTGACAAATACTTATATTTAACTTTAGGGCCTAAGGTGATATCGAAAGACATTACTCTTGAGTCAATTGAGGAGATCTCTGAAGTTTTACGCAGGCCCCCAGTCATCTGGGATAACTTGCATGCAAATGATTACGATCAAAAGCGCCTGTTTTTAGGGCCGTATAATGGTAGATCTCCCCAGCTTATTTCCAGACTTCGAGGAGTTCTTACAAATCCTAACTGTGAATATGGAGCAAACTTCATCGCTATTCATACTCTAGCACAATGGAGCAGATGTTGTGAAGATGCTAAGCGGAAAATAGGTGAGTTTAATGTAGTAGTGGTAGTAGGCATAAAAATCGTCAATACAAATTAAAGGTAAAAAATAATCAACCCTAATGCTATCGGTTACAGATGAACCAATGAATTCTGACGCTAAACTAGAGACTGAAAGTGAAGATGGTAACGCAGATCACGTACCTGACAACCTAGATCCTCACGTTTACCATCCCGGTGTTGCTCTTAAAAATGCTTGCCAGGTATGATAATTAAAGATTAAGTTAAGTCGTGTGCAAGATGTTGTTTTTGATGCTTCCAATTGGATTACCTATTCAGCGTTACCTAAGTTCATTGTTATTGTTCAGCTTTTATGTAGAATTTCAAATTTTGGGACTCATTGTTTGATTTTTAAACCAGCCAAACCTTACTTGAGGATAAGCATGCCTTGCGCTGATGAAATTCTCAATGCTGTGACTAATGCATTTAATTTTGATAGGAGTGGCTACACGAATTTTATCGAGAGCGAGTTTCGGCTGTTTGGGGCCCTTTGATCAAGCCGCAAGTTGTTTTACCTCCGCTTCCCCCGGTTCCCGTTATTGGTCCTCTCACAATTACAGGGGCAGTGGGTAGACCCAATATGGTACCGCCAGTAGACCCTGCAGTACCTGCTGCTGTTGCTTGCGCTGCAAGAGAGTTGGCTGGTATAGTGGAGGTACATAAATTATTCTATTTGTTGTAATTGGTTATATATGCGGATAATTAGTAATTTTCCATGTTTTTATCTGTTTTAGAATGGCGAAGCTATTCAACCTATTCCACCCCCAGAAGCCACGATGATGAATAGTCTGGTTGCGGATAATAAGGTTTGAAATCGAAGTGTATTTTTCGTAATGTATTTCTACTTTCTACCGCTTACGATTGACGTATGTCCGTTGTCAGATCTTGCCTGCTGTAGACGTCGGAAACCATGTTCCCGTGGAGATCAGTAATGAGCCTGAAAGTAATTCAAGTTTACCAACTGAAACTGCTAATTCCTCCGAGTCTGATATCACAGAATTACCATCGAAAGATGATAGAAAATGTTCAGACGTTGAGTTAGAGTCAACACACGTAAGCGTTTTGGCCTTGATCATCTCTAATAAATAGGGTAGTCTCACTAACCGGATAATTAACACTGATAAAAACAGAGCAATGCCGCAGCGGGTCTTGAACCAATGGATTATAACTCTGCTACTCCTCCTAACCCATCCCCTCAAGAAAATACTGAACGAGAAGACGTTCCCATGGGCGACAGTTCTGGACGAACAAGCGTATGACTTAAATTTCAATTTGCTCTTTCAAGTTGTAAATCAGCCCTTTATTATACATCCTAAAATCATTGTGTTAAAACTACAGGGTATGTCCAGTCCAGATGATGGTGTTGATTCCGGCACACAGTTAGCTTCAGAGATGAACTTAGATAGTGAGTTAGAGTTGACAAGCTCTAGTTCAAACAACCATCGAGACACCCCGTCAGCTTCTTCAACAACAATGCAGGTAATGTTTACGTCGTGTTGCTGTGCACTAGTAGTATTATTGGTACCATCAATTGAATATTGATTGTGTTGAATGTAGGTTGAGAACTCGACTGATGGTAGGACTGTTGGTCCTCCAGACCTGACTGTAGAAGATCTCCTCCTGCTTTGTGATTTATTTTACCTTCCTTATGAGCATGGCTCACAGGGACTTCAAATCTTACATGAATTCCAATGGCTGAAGTCTAATTTAAACACAATAGCTGGTACTTGTGCAAAAGATAAACTAAAGCCTGAGGTAAATTTCACTCCAAATGTAATTGAGCCGTTTTGTATAACTGTAATTTTAAAAAACTCATTGTTGAAGGTGGCGGAGTGGTATGACAGAGCGACAAGATTCAACGACTTAACATCTAGGGTTGACAAATTATCAACGAAGATTAATGACATCCCGAACAGAGAGCTGCTTTACGAAGTGTACCCATATATGTGGGATATTCGTGGCGTAGTGTCGATGCTCAACTCGTACGTCAAGTGGTTAGGTAAGCAGTCAACTTTCATTTGATGTGATAAGTTATTGATTAGTTGCATTTTTTATTGCCGTCAGTCGACTCCTGCTAGGTCCGTGTGCACACATTTCTCTGTTTCGATAGATCCTTGAACTAATAAGGAAATCTCTTTGTCTTTTCACAGCTTCAGGACAAATCTCTACCTCAACTGATTCAGCCTATGTTGAAGGAACTTATACATGTAGGCGCATCTGTTGTTTCTTGGCCTTTTAGTTTTCTCTCTGAGCACTGGGTTTAAATTAATACGGTTGCGTTTCCTAAACTCGTTTTTTCCTTTAGGCAATTTTTTATATTTCATCTCAGGAGTTTTTCCTATTATTATGACTATGAGTCTTTTCACAAACTTCTTTGATTTCAGCTATACAACTTTTAGAGCTAAATATTCGTGATTCGGGCACAGGACTAAATGTTTTAGGGTATGTGTGTAAATTCTTCTTCATGTATGTCTTCAGGGTTTTCGAAAGGATGGAGAGAGGCATTTATGAGTGGTGATCAGGAACCTTGGGTCATCCGTGGGGGTCTCACGAGCGAACTTCAGGTCAGCTAAAATTTTTTGACAGTATGATATAAACAACAACAATATATTCAGCTTTTTCATAGGCTCTGGTTTTATTTATCTTATTAGCGTTTAATACCTGTGGACCGTGGCACAGATTTGTATATGTACAAGGTGCCACCAATTCCAAACGCTCACGTATATACAATCCGTCCGTATCGAGCAGATGATGAGTCAGCGGCATACAGGGTTTGTTTAGCGACTTTCAAGGATGGTCTGAGCGCAGCGGAAGATTTCGAAGAATGTCCTAATTTTGCTGGAGATCTGTAAGTTTGAATGCTTTCTAATTGTAACTAAAACTGCAAACTGATCGGTTTGAATGCAATAGAAAAATCGGAGGGTACCTGAAATTGGCTCCGGATGTCAGCTTTGTGGTTGAAGACGAAAATGAAGTAATCGTTGGTGTTGCGATCGCTGTCAATCATGGGAAAGAGTTCAGACGGAAATTAAACATGAGTTGGATGGATGAAATGAGAGCGCTGTACCCTATACCAGGAGATCACGTTTCCAGCTACACAAAGGTACATTTCGTAGTGGTCGTGTACGTCGTATTAAGCGTACCGAGCCATAGTGTATTTGTAAGCGCATTTGAAAGCGATAGTGGCTCGCACTTCGTTTATGACGGATACGTTGCTATCATGAATACCCTAATCGAGAGTTACGGTGGATTTACAGCGAATTATTACTTGTGTACAGGAAATAGTTTCTTCAATTCAGACTGATATGAGTTGCATTCCTGACGATGTTGCTGTGTCTCACCCAGCAGAACTGCGGTTTTGTATAAGAGCTGCGCTCACAGATCCTAGCGTTCCAAAGCGGTTGATGACTTGTGTCCTTGCTGCACTTCGAGCTAACGGTAAATTAATTTCTAAAACTCTTGTTTCTAGAAAATTAGCAGTGCAATAATACATTACCTTGATGGTTCTAGGTGTTTTTGGCTGCTTTATCGAAGTGTCAGATCGGGAAAGTTATCTAAGAGATTTTTTTAAGAAGCTAGGATTTGTTGAATTCGACAATAACTTTATGGGGAGGTCATTCTAATGTTCTGGGCTCCTTTCACAGATTGAATATTCAATTAAGTAGTAGTGGGCAGTAGTAGCAAGCGTTTGTAATTTACTGTATTTGCTTGAATTCTCAGCATTTGAATTTTGTCTATGGATGCTCGATAATTCGACTTGCGGAAAACAAAAAAAAGTTGTAATTCGTAGTGTCCGTATGACGTTCATTTAGTGCGAAATTGTTCTTTTTAGAATTCTAAAAGTAAGAACTGTTTGTCTAGATACTTGTTCACTGTTACAACGTTGATTTTGATCAACTGTGTAGTTGTGCCAGTGGCAAAAACATAATCTGTAATTTAGTTATTTACGCAATTTCCAATTTAATTAAAATTAATTCGTAATGTATGAAGAAGTGTGGATATCATAATATATCGATGTTGTAGAAGTCAAAGTTTACTTGCATAAGCAGTAGGTATTTTAATAATTCGTGTTAAGGATTTTTACGTTACATCTTATGACGATGAAACTCTCAAGTCTGTTAAACTCGTGAATGGAATTCGAGATCTGAGAATTCTTGTCTCATCGTCTTTTCCGCTTCGTTTTGTGTTAATTCGCAGGTTAGTCCGTGTATCATGCTACAGTTAAAAATAGTTTATTATTAATTACTGATAGGTATGTAAAGACTCAGTTTTGAGGTTGACAACGTAGGAAAATTTAGCTTGTTAGCAAAGCTTTAGACATCGTCTTGACTCTATTGATTTTAAAAGAATCTACGTATGCATGCACAGTTATTCAGAAACGATTTCTTAGTTTTTCATCAATAACAATGTATTTGGTTCTCTGAATTTGAATAAAATAATTTGTGGGCAATCGAAGCTATTAAGTAACATTGTTTACTGCGCCAAGAGTGTGTGTCGGAAACTCTTGCTTTGAATGATTTAATCCAGCGAAAGTAACGGACGACGTGAATCGAGTTAAACTGAGAAAATGCTGCATTGGGATTGGGATTGGAACTCTAACTCAAAGAAGGATATAAAGAAGACGGCTGAGTTGTTACCCGGGTCTCAGTAGAGATTCTCCATCCGGTTAGACCACACGTTTCTTTCCACCGATTCACCTTATTTGTCCATGCACCAAGCTGAAAACTTCAGTGTTCATTGAAATTCCTCGCTACTAATCGCTGCCGAATTGCTCTTGAAAGATGGCCTTCCCCTCACTTTAATTTGTTGAATCGTTACATGCCAGTGAGTATTAAAAATTACTAGGAAGTTTTTAACGATAAATGTAACTGAACCCAAGTGCAAAGGAACTGCTTCAAAGGACAACACTTAAAAGTTAGAACTCAGCCCCGAACTTAGGAAAGACTACTTATTTAAACTGCTTTCCTTTTGAAAAAATTCAGAAGATTCAGAACCAGAGGACTTAAACTTTACAAAAATCCCGATATCTTACGATTCAATGCAAATCTACATCCACAGTTTGCATGTGAGGGAAAATCTTAATATATTTTCGGCTAATGACCACTGGTGATCATTAACAACTATAATGATTCGTTACTAAAGGTCCATCAGAAGTTTCGAAAGAGCCATACTCCTTACACAGTTGTAAATACAAAAATCAATCCATGAAACAAGAGAAAGCTTGACCAATAAGACATTCTTATTCATAAACCATCGCGAGTAGAAATCATCCTAAAGTTGAGACAAGAAAAGAAAGGAGTTAGTTTGTGAAGGAGTGTGCAGTGTAAAAGTGTACTTACTCCCAGAGATCTCAGATTTTGTGCAGTTTCTCCCTTCTACATCGAAAAAGACACGAGACACAGACGGAATCCTGGAGAAGACTCAGTTTGTCTCAATTTGACCATCTCTTGAGTGTTGGTTTGTTCTTGTCTCCAGTGTGTGTTGTGTGTCCTCTGTGAGTCTCTGACTGGTTTTCATGCATCAGCATCCAAGCTTATCGTAAAGGAGAACCACCATCACGTATCTTATTGGGTAGTGCTGAAGAAACACTACATCTCAGAAGCTTATAGAGGATCTTCGGATGAGAAACAAGAGACATTAGAGAAAGTACAGAGTTGTGTCACCGATATCACGAATTCTTCTTGAACTACTCAGCCAGCAATGGAAAGATGTGCAAGAAGTTTGACCCTGAGCAGGTGCGTGGTCAAAAAATTACATTTAAACTTGCTTGAGTTACAATCCATGTGAGATAGTGTACAGAGACGTTGGTAGTAGACAGGTAGAAAGCATGCAAGAAAGTTGAAGTCAGGAGGTTAGGCTTCACCTACACTGCATTCTTCCATACAAATTATACTACAAGTACAAACTACATATGGGGAAAACAAACTGACTGCACGCGTAGTAGGACAATTTACATGCAGCACACGATACATACAAACTACTTTGTCTCCTTCCTCAATGCTGGCAAGCTAATCAGGTTAATTAGCTCTGGCCAATTCTTAATGATTCATGAATTGTGGATGTCAGATGCCCGGGTTTGCGTAGGCGACTACTACATCATTTGCACAGACACACGACAGAATTCTTTGTTCAGTGTGGAGAGTTCCGGTCCGGTGAAAAGATCCACAAAGTATCAGGGAGTCAACAACAGTGGGAGTCTTGTTGGTGTGGTTCCTCCAACTTTCACCAAATGCATCCAGCTGACAGCTCACCAACAACGCAGGCTACTCATGCTGAGCTTATTCCGTCCAAAATAAAAAAGACATTTTCCACTTTCACAATGTCCTTCCGATATCCCACGGCCAATTTGTTGTGAATAAGCTTATTATTTAGAGTATAATGGCACCATTGTCTCCATTTTTCTGGGATACAGAAAACTCTCACACAATGGGAAGGATTTTCTCTCATGACTTTAGACTTTTGGTATATGAATGTATCATTGGGCATAGAATTGTGTGTGTCCATTGTTGCAAACTAAAAAGTTAATCAAATCTTAATAATATCCTCATTGGGTGCTCGGCTAACAAGACTTTTCTCTCATTGTGAAAGCATTGTGTACTTTGTTTGTGACTGTGCACTCTACCGTGTAACGTGAATGATGTCTGTATGGATATTAGCTGTTATATGTTAGCAACATTGTACGCAGAAAAAGAAAGACACACATCCACTTGGAAAGTTGGAATTACAGTGTGGGATATGGTAGCAGTTGTACATCCCTCGGTAATTTCATAAAGGGAGAAAGTCGTTTATCAACGAGCTGGGTTTCATTTCCATGTGGGACTGTGTATAAGTACATTTGAATATAAAATTATGGTCAAGAAAATGACTGTGTACGACTGTTTTGCAAATGAGAAGCGTGAGGATCAATAATACATAAACAATCTGCTGTGCATGTAGAGAGTGCACAGGTGTCTATTCCTAGGAGACCTCATTGCTGCATGAATACTTCGTGCTCGTCCTACCGAGATACATTACATCGCACACAAATTACTTTTTGCCAACCAAGCTTACAAGACAACAAGAATGCTCACAATGTAGCGAGTGTGTATAGCGTATTGTTCAATCTCTCTCAGTCTACGAAAATTCAAAGGTACACAACCTGCTTTTTAAGTACACCTCTGAGTAAGTCGGGATAAGTTTCTTGCAGAAATATACTTTCTCTCTGAATGTCCTTACACAACAAACTATGATGCGCTTGCAACAAGAAGTTGTAAGTATGAATATGAAAGCGTATTCAAAAGTATTTGTGTACTGGTTGAGATAAAAAATGATGCCAGTCGATCAAGTTCTCATTCATGACATCGAACAAATACGAAGCTCATGCTGTGCATATGAAAATTCACATGGACTCTACGGACTTCAATTTATCTAAAGTAATGCTCAGAACTCTCCGTGCATGTGGATTCTAAGGCACTACTCTGAAAGTAATTAAAGTGCTGTGTTTTCATTGGAATTCTTCTCAGGAAACTGAAATTGACCGGAGAAAATACACACACACACACACACACACACAATGACGCAAATCGCTGTAGCAAACTGGTAAAAAAGAAAGTAGTAGCAAATTCAAGTCGTTAATTCACAGGCACGCTGTCAATGAAGCTAAGTGTGTGTAGGAAAGGTTTGAAGAAGTTCTCGTGTGTATATCAGAATGTGGAATGGTCATTACGATTGAAATTGGAAAGTTTTTCGATGGTTCCTTGGTAGGATAGTCGACAGGAGATCGCGGACTGTTTCGTGATTAGAAGAAGGATTGTCAGGATTGAGGTATCTACAACCTACCTACAATAACGACAGTCAGTAGCTATTCAACTTTTCATGAAGTTCGATACGTCAATATTATGGGATGAATAATTGTTATGTGTCTACTTATTTGTTAGTCGGAGCTCTTGTGTTCGAGTTGGCGAGTTGTGCGAGCAGTTTAATATTTAAAAAGAAGGTTTGTTTCATTTGTCGATTGAAAGGAAAAAGGTGTGTTTGTGTTCCAATGGATTTATGCGAGACTAAGGCGATTTTAACTTCCCACGAGACGATAAAAGACATTAAGTAAATTGTACATGTGCAATGTAATTTTGGTTAGAAAGCGTTCATCCCTCCTGTTCGCGTATTCATGCAGCGTTGCGAACAAAGCAGTGAAATCTTTATTGTTGATTTAGATTTCAAGTAGCGTGTGACCAGTGAAGAAGCTGCATGCGAGAATGCAGGTCAAGAGACTCATAAAAGGTGATAGTATAAAGGCATCTGACGTGTTTCCTTGCTTCCATCTTCCTCCTGTCAACACTATACCACTAGAGAATGCATCAAGGTGCATCATAAAGTTATGACACAGCTTACCATCCTTCCGGGTTGTTTAACGGCCTCTCAGCAGCCCCTTCTAGGCTGCTTAAGGGGAAAGTACTCGGTGAAAGTTTTGCTAGTCGTCTAGGAATATTTCTTCGGGCAGAGATAACCTTCGCCTAAAAAGATATTTCATCATGAGGAACTTCAATAAATGAACCCATTAAAACTGTCAGAGACTTTTGGTAGCCTGTTACTAAACATGTTGTGACCTAAGCTTCCACGTGAATGGAGTTGTTCATGCGATTCAACTTTGAATAGACTTCGTCGCTAATGGCTAATGACACTATGCCACTTTCATCGTCACATTTTATACGTACATTGAATCTTTTATTGCTCACTAAACAGATCATTTAAGTGGTTACATGGATCCTGCTCAACGTGAGCTGAGGGGCTGCGGAGAAAGTATGTTTCTCTCTGAACATTAGCCTCAATGCACTCCACTACACTACAAACATACACGCATACACTATAATATTACTATAAAACACCACACGGACAAATGGAACGAATTAAAACTCGGGAAAATAAATTACTAATCTACGTGTCGCTGACTGACTAGTGGAAATCTACCTGCCAGATTGAAACCCGATATGGCAGGGCATATCCGCATGAAAGGTGAAATTGTAAAATGATAGCAGATAAACGAACATAGGAAACACATAGGAAATGGGAGTTTCCTCCTGCTAGTGTGAATGGTAAGTATGATTGATTACAAAGCTGTGTTCAGTCCGAATAAAGTTTGAACTTATTGAAAGAGCCTTGTACTACATGTGCAAGCTGAATTTTTCATAAACCGTACTAGAAAGTATTTCAAAGTATTTTCGAAAGTTGTGAGCTACAAAAACTACAACTACAGGTGCATTATTAATGTCTAACTTAGGAATGTGTATTATTCGGAGTTGTATTGTGTAGAGGGACAACAAAAGATTCAAGGGAGAGGGAGAAAGTTGCTGGGTGATGAAATAATATTATTAAGAAGTAACTGCATAGGAGTTGTTGTACGAGTACTGTGGTGAGTGGGAGAGACCTTGAAGGGTGCAGAGTGACAGGCAGAACACAAGGACCATTATCTTATCGCCAAGTTACAAGAGGGACGATAACATCAGAAGAAGTGCGATGATTGTTTAGCAGAATGGCAACAAAACGGCGAGAGGATGGAGAATGGATGGAAAAGTGGAGAAATAAGACAATACAGCCTGTAGGAGAATTATATACCGAAGGATTTCATGTGTGTAAAAAGCGTCATCGGATTGAGTTGACACTGACATCCAATGTTGTTCCTCTTGTTATCTCCATCTCGTTTCTCCAGTCGAGAGACAGACAAGAGAGGCTCTCCAGTTAAGATTTCCCCCAGAATACGACACACACAGCACACACCACAATAAATATCAACTTTGTTCGCCTTCCACAACACAACTTTCTCCACAGATCCTCTGAACGCGTCTTTCGTCAAGATGAGAGACTCCTGCAGGACGCACACAAGAGGAATTCAAGCGTCTTTACATAACTTTTGTGTCTTTCAGTTTGCTTTCTCTGACCGTTTCACGCTGCTTCAAACATGTTTGATATTTGACTAACCACCCCCACCGCCCTCCCCCAGGTGGATCCTGGGTTAAGCTGAAATTCAATCTCTTAGGAAGAGAATAGATTTTATAGATTTTGGATTTATAGATTTGAGATGTATTCATCACGGTGGAATAATTTTTCGACCTGTTTAATGAGCGAGAGAAGGGCAAAGCTCCAGTTTTTGTGTCAGGATTAGTAGGATTTGAACATGTGTGCTTGATAATTTACGAATTAGTGTGTAAAGTCTGTAAAGTGTAAATATAATTGACTTCAGTGGAGTGTGAATATCGGGGAATTTTCCTTCGAACACGCTCGGTCTCTGCTTTCCAGGAAACATTTGCGATTGAGAGTGAAAAGTCGGGAAGAGGCAGAAAGTTCTCACTGGGTGAAAGAAGGATGTGTGTGTGTAGTCACTTAATTTGAAATTTCAATGATGTGATCACACGAGTATTCATGCAGCTTAAAGCTGCGAGAGTAAATTGACTACGACTATTTTCGTTCCTTCACGTGTGCGATTCTTCAAGATCTATTCTTTACTTTTCGTATAATCGTATCAGGATAACGTGCGACGGAACTGAGGCTTCACATCGTCCTAACTTTTAGAATCGAATAAAATATGAGTTCTTGTAGCCCATTATGCTTTCCATTCACTGTCACACACGAATATCAATATTTTCTGAGCCTGTGACAATCCCTTCTTTATTCCTACTTCCAGCTTTTTGTACTTTTTTGGTTCTTGCTTCTCCCGACATATTCCACAAGTATTGAGAGCCCAAGGTGTGTGTCCCACCTCGTCGTATGCAAACTCACACAATTTCAAAGAGAAACTCTACGCTAAAGTACACCCGATAAGTTTAGTTCGTGTGGAAGTTACATTAATTAAATTTCTGTACACAGGAACCAAAAGAGATATGGAAAATCATATGGCAGTTAGTGTTACTAACTTACTACTAACATATACTTGAAGGTAAAAATAATTTGACGCACACACACGATACTTTTGCATGAGTAGGTTTACGAGACGAGGTAGGAACGATGTAATAACGAAATGCCAAGTTGTGTTCAATATTGAGAGTGAATTTCATAAAGAGAAGCGTGTAATTAGTGAAGGACAATAATGTTTGATGAATCAGGATGATGAGAAAGGAAGTCCGGGGGTATTGAATGACGGGTGAAGTGGCTGGGAGTGTGGCGAGTGAGCGAAGCAGTTGGGAGAAATGAAATGTGGATTGAAAATTGAGTTAATCGGTGGTAAAGGAGATCAAACGCAGAAAGGTAATGTCCTCATGACTGGTTTTGAGGGAGAGATCACCTTACCATTAAAGAGCATATCTGTATCCGACTCTTCTGAAGAGATAAAAGGAAGGATAAATCCGACTTGGAACTACCAACTCTTTCTTCTGCATTCAAAAGCTCTCTCCACTGATTTCTGAACTACGTACACACATGAAAGTACATCATCCATTTCACTGATCCTTACGAAACACTGTGTACGTACGTATGTGTGTATCTCTGTGTAGGTATGTGTCGTAAGTAGTGATTCCTTCTATCTACACACTTACTACTTCTTCTATCTGTTGCTGTCTGTGTGTGTGCTTATCAATCCTCCGTATATGCTCTATATTTCACGCCAACAAAACTTTCCGTTGCAGAGAGGAAACGGATTCCTACGTCCGATAACTTCCTGTTTTATGTTCGAGCACTAAAACTTTCTTCAGACTATATAAGTCTCTTCATGATTATTACTGTCTCATCAAAATCTTTACGTCCTTATGCCGATTTCCTCTTGTCTCTTCTCCCCTCCGTCCGTTGGAGGGCCCCTTCCTACTCAATTATTAATTACTACATACATTTTTCATGAATTTTTACAAAGCTCACCTTAAAAAAGCTTCCCCTTGAAATCTGTCGTTTCTAAAACAAAATGTTTACGTACGTGTGCTACGCAGGTACGGAGTCTTTTTTTTTACTTGCTCTTCATTTTCCACAAGTTTATTCTAAAGAATTTACAACGTAAATTAAGCCAAGGTAGATGAAGTTCTCGTGGTAATAATAATAAATGTGCCTGTTGAGAATTCTAAGATGATTGACACTTCCTTCAGTTCCTTACGCCACTAATTGAATGGGCAAAAGAGCTGCATTATGTAATATGCATGTGACGACGAGAGTAGCAGCAGGACTTTCTTTCACAAATATGCTCGTTGACTTCCAAGTTCCAATGAACACGGTCTGATTAACTGATTGCCATGCCTTCGGGTTCCAACAGGCACGACGCCTCATTTTCGCGTTATACTTTTGAATATTAATTCCTACCACATTTGTACACAGTCGACACAGTATTGGTGGTGGATTTGGCATATTGGTAACACGTTCTGCATGTTTTCACTGTCAAATACGATATGCAAAACGCCATACAGGAATACATCCGTACTGTAGTCCCATGGATTATGAAGTGAATGCAGTAGTTTTCGCACCTTTGCTTTTCTCATAGTCTTCAACTTTATGAATGTTTGTGAGGTTCTTACACACGTTCATTTTTCGAGTTGAATGAGGAAACGAACTACCCATTGGTATGTGCCATGTGTTCCTGGGATTGAGTAAACATCTGTGCTCGTTGTTGCGGGTGTCTGAAGTCTCTGAAAGTCTCTGAATGGCTCATCTACGTGGTTCCTTATCGTCGACTTTATTTTAAGAATTTGTGAGATTGTGTTAAGATATCTGATGAAAGTTCTGCCAGGTTTGGTAAACAAGGTTTTCGTACGGGTAATGGATCTCTCTCAGTTGGTGAAGGTAAAGCAAGCTTTGCATGAAAGCTCGAGTTATGGTAATAAGACTTTTATTGCCTCAAAGATATCATACAAGTAATTAAGGAACGCCGCTGACGCAGAATGTGGAGCACACGCAAAAAATGTGAGATGCATGAGAATTCAATTCAATTTGGTGTATTGTTATAACCATGCCTTACAGCCTAATAGTTTCTTGGGACTGTTTTATCTACACAATGTTTATGGCCGAAAGTTGGCTTAAGTTGAAGGGAGTTGAAGTGGAGTAACAACAATACCTGCAGAGGAAGAAAAAGTTATTGGTACGAACAACTGAAGAATGACTGAGTGTCGACATAATGTGGTGAGACTCGAGCTTTTGTTACTCTGTGTTTTGGAATCTGGCTAGGTTTGTGAAAAACTGAACAAAAAACCTTGACCCGAAAATTCTGATGCAAAAAATAGAAACCAGGGGTGGAAAATGTTGCGGAGGAAAAGGATAACTTTCAGTCGACAGAAAAAGCAGAGTAAAAGTGTGTAACACAGGTTGAGCCATAAAACATCCAAGTCAAATCAATAAAACTTGGAACATCATGAAGCGTCACAAGAAGAGAGTTCACATTCAGATTCCCGATGACCACACTCTCCTAACTATTGATTACCATTGCAGTTTGCCTCTAAATAAGCTTTTTATACGGTGCATGTGTCTCTGTACAAATACTTGCGTGTGTCGCTCGAGTACACCACAATGACCACACCTGCTCTCACCATAAATCACATCGGATATTCCACAATGAGATAACTCAGGTTTAAGTCAGGGAGACAACAAGCAAACATGAAATGTCTCTCCACGTGTCACTCTATCCCCTTCAATTGTTTGGAAGTTCGGATCAAAGGGAAATGTCGGTGTGTGTGCGTGTGTACTGAATCGAGACAATTTTAAGTGAAAGTTATCTGAATGGGCTGCTTTCTTTCGCGACCTCTCCTTAGTCTTATCCTAGAATTCTAGAATTCTAGACTGAGTAACTTTCTGTGGAGAATGAGTATAAGTAGTAATAATGTATTATTGGCTATTATTAAAAGCTGCGTGCCCAGAAAATGTATATATCTAATGGTATTCATGGAATTAGAGTGTCACTTATGTATCTTATAAGCATTTGTGTGGGAAAAGTTATTGCAGCTGGTGGCGAATGGCGTATAGCTGCCCACAGCTGCAGTTGCACCTGCACAAAGGTTGTCGTGTGGTCCAATAAGTTGGACTAAAGCAATGTTCTTGACTTGAATGAAATGCTTGTGTTTCTATACACACTAGAGATCTTATTATGAGGCAATGTACCGCAAATCCCACGGAGGAAAGGAAATAAGCCTCTCTCAGATGGAAGGCTCCTTGCCTTATAGTTGATAGCATCGAATCGACCGACTTGTAAAGTGTAATCGACTAGTCACTCTCTACTATTCTGTAAAGAATTGCTGTATTTCATACTACACTAGCCATTGTGTCTTTATGGCGAAATGAAATGGAATTGGAGCATATTGGCATTCAAGAAGCTTTGTACGAGAGTGCCATGGGTTGTACCGTTGTACGTTGTTGTGTTTAGCTTTGGCTGCAAAATATTTCAGTTGTTGTTGTTCCAGCTACTCAAGGAAACAAGGCTCCACATGATAAATTAGCTTCACCAAGTCACAACCCAGAGTACCTCTTACCTAGCCAAAGGTTAAGTATACACCAACAACACAGACGATCCCTAATTCCTTTGGTTTCTACGCGTAGCTTCGATCTCTACAAATCTCTCATCAATTCACCAGTCAACCGCTTAAAACTCTACTAGTAAATTACTATCTTCTCAGTCCCTCCCAAATGCTTCGTTTTCGGACAATTTGTAAATCTTTTCCTGTGTGGACTTTCTTGTGTGTTTGGAAATCGTCTAGCGTTTAATCATGATCATTAATATTTACATTGCACACATATATGTTTCGTAAACGATCGCTTAAGGGCTCCTTTAATCTAATTGAAGTTGATTGAAGCTCGTGGTGGTCGTACCACTTTACTGTTGACTGATTGTGCGTTTATTTGTGTACAATCGCTAATACACGCAATTTGTTTGTTGGAAGCTGTAATGTGAACATTTAAATTAGAAGAAGATCCACGAATACACAATTTTTAGACGTCATGAGGTTAAAACACATGTGTTCGCAGGAGAGTAAATGAACAGAGTCTTGTTTTGAAGCACTTAAGATGCAAATGAAGATTCATTCTGTGAATTACGTTGTAGAAAACCGTAAGGAAATTAAGGGGCAAGCAGACGTGTACTTCTCTTCAACTGATAACACACAATCTCGTTGTGAAAGTAATTCTTGTTGTTGATTAGGTTGAGCACGAAGAGTCATTTTGCTCCTTAATCTTCTACGTAGGTTGATTTACATGCGTAAAACTCTCATTTGCCCTAACTTCATTTCATTGCATGACTTATGTTCATTATTTTCCTTCCTGGAGCTTACGCGTTACACACACACATATACAGTCATTCGATACTTTTCCCTGTTGCAAATTTAATAGGCCAGACATTCACACATACAGACAAGCTAAACAACAAAATTGACTTTACTCAATGACACAAGTCGACTTGACATGTCAGTCACAGGTACGAACGAATACGAAGGCTCCTGACACTCCTCTGACAGTTTAGCTGTACTGCCTACTTCCTCCTGCCTCTGACTTACCAGTTAGGCAATGAACACAGCACAGCAGTTCACCACAGAGAAAGCTTAGCTCAACAAAGCCCATCGGAAAGTAACACGGATACATTAGAGATTAAACGAATGAGTTGAGAAGAACTGCAATGTCCGATCATCTAAACTATTCTCAACTTTGAGGTTATTACTGCATTTGCAACAATGAAGCTCACACAGTCACGCTGTTCCCATTCTAATCACCGAAAAAGGAGTGCAAAATGTGTTTCATGTGTTTGGGTCAGAGAAGGATATTTGGTAGAAGAGAGAGAGAAGACCAGCGTGGAATTTAAACCACACACACACACACACATAAGAAAGACGTTCAGGAGAAAGTATGTGGCTGGTTTAACAAGACGAATGGGAAAGAGTGACTTTCATTCATCCCTAAACTTATCCCAAAACAGAAGGGCCACTTCATCTTCGCCTCTTTTCGTTCTACTTGAACTATTCAATTCAACTCCCTTCACACTCGTCTGGGTACTCGCTGGAAGGTTGCAGGGCTTACACAGCAAATGCCTTCAGCTTCCAAAAGGTGAACTGCATATATTATTCTCCCTCAGGTGATATCAATACCGTCGCTCTCTCTCTCAGCTTTCCCTCTTGATTTCTCTCCTTCTTCCCCAATTACTTCCTTTTATGAACTTTTAATATGCAACCTCCTCACTTTAAACCTCTCCTCCAACAAACGAAAACACCGACCTATTCTTACGGGGTTAATTATGCACATCCAAAATGTGTGTTAGCTATTTATTCCCTCCAACTGAAGTGACCTTTATTCGTTGATTGATTCTCCCCGAAGAAAAAGATCGCGGGTTGATGAAAAATCTCCTCCAGGAACGATCGAGAGATCTCACATCTTCTGTCGAGGAGAACAAGACCTCCCGAGTTTCATGTAGTTGGAAGTTGGAAGGTTGGAAATTAGGATGAAATTCGGTTCAAATAAATCTTCGACTTTATCTCTTGAACCTTTCAAACAAACTGATAGTAAAGGATATAAACCTTTCGGTGAGTTGATCCTTTTTCATATTTCGTTAGCAATGTTTTATCATCACGATGCGATTCTCGTATCAAAAATGTTGGCTTCGATCCATATCGTCGAAGAGAGTTGTAATGTATTAAAGGGAGAACAAATAATTCATCAAAACGGGATGTGAATGATGACGCCTGAGAGAGAGAGAGAGAGAGCTTTCACAGGACAAGTAAACACGCGAAAATACGCCCGATGAAACCAACGAACACGTTTTTGGAGGCTGAACGCTCTGAAAAGGTACTCTGCTTGTGTGTGTGTGTTATTGTTGGGCGTCTAGAGTTCTAGAGGTTTCTCATAGAAGTGTGACTGGACAAAGAGGAAATTCAAAGTGTATAAGCGAAATAGAAAAATGAAATCTAAGCCTGGGTTTTATGTGGACATTTGGGAATATAAGTGACTGCCATGGCTCACCTAATAAAACGAAGGGGAAAGGTACAAAAGAAAGAGAGGACCCTGCCTACTGGGAATCATCGCATGAGTAACACACACACACACACACACACACACCTAGTCACCCTGTACAAACTCCTTTGCATGTGCAGCCACGTTTAGTTCTCCCCTGAATTTTTCCTTCGGTGCTTTATCCATCATGAAATGACCTTATTTATTTTACTCCCACTTCATAATCGAATCTCGTGCTTGTGAATATTGTTGACGTGACAGAAACCAGAGTAGCGGACTTCTGTGTGAGCTTACACGACTGCTTTCCCCTCAACCTCCGGCCTGTCATTATTCCCTTTCTGTAGTGTCCAATTGTTCTTGTACAAATAATGGACCGTGCTTCTCTACTCTCTTACGTAACTCCAGCTCACTGTCCACTTCCTTTTCCATGTCTTACACTTTGGATATATTTACGAAAACTAGACCTTACTGCACCCAAGCAGCCTCTCTCATGTTCTACATGCAATATCAAAAGTGAAAGCATACGTAGTTTGTACACAGAGAGAAAGTATGTAGGGACTTTGTTGATAGTACAATGTAGGTAAGCTGTATTCTTAAGTGTACGTGTGTACATTGTATTTGCCCAAGTATTCTGGGCGAGTGGAAAGAACTATCCTTCGGATGGATTACTACTTTGTATTCAAAATTTAGTTAAGTAGTTGTCCTGTTGTTTCGTTGTTTTGTTAGAAAAGGTCGAGTCTGGTCACGCAATCCCTACCACCACGATAGGCAGTAGTAGCAGGAAAGAGACAGGAGAGGAGCAGGCAGACATCTGAAAACACCTGCAGTTTACTAGCCTACGTCGGTAGTAATGTTCCTCGTGTGTCTACTGGCATGAGAATTAATATCAGAGGTGTAGTACACACGACACAACGAGTCGTGGACGAGACGAACACGCTAGACAAACCATCAGAGAGGTTGTTTGTGAGTTCAGGCCTACGTTCCAAGCCCACGTCTTCATGTTTCATGGAATGTGAAAGACGGTTTCCATATTCCATAATGTGCTGCGTGGAAGAGGTAAATATACTTTCTCCAAAAGAATGAGGACAGTATTATTCTTTTGAAGATTAATAGCCTGAATGTATGCTTCTATTCAAGTCTCACAAAGAAACACATCATGATGACGAATAGCTTAAATTGGAACAGGACACTGGTGACAGATTTGATGGATACTCTGAGCACACATGGGGAAAACATTAAATAGAATTAGAAACGAAGAGTATAGCAGTGTTGGCAACATAGGAGGTTTAACAATATTAACCACCTTATCAGCTAAAACCTAAAACTCGGGCCCACATTGGAATTATCGGGAAAGTTGAAAGTAGCAGCAGAGAGAAGACTCTTGTGCGTTGCGCACTTTGGTCAATTATCCTTTGCCTTGTTAGCGAAAGAGTTTAATCTAGTGAGAGCCTAAATGACGAACAGCTTAAGTGAAGTCAATCAATTGTTAATTTGCAGATGGGAGAACCCCTCAGCGGTCGTCGAAGAAGAATCCAACGGTGTTCGTACAAAAGGATCTTTTCTCGGTCACCTCAGGGAAACGCTGATGAGACACAGAAAGCTGTTAGTTTCGTATACTAAGCTACCTAACTCAAGACACCATACCGTCCTAATCATATGTTCCGCAGCCTATTTCCTACTTCTTGCCTCGGTTCCAGGTAAGAACACACAAATCAAATGGGAATTTCGGGTGGAAATACACCTGACACATTATTGTGAGAGTGATGATAGAAATCATCAAGAAAAGGAGTTGAGAACACTGATCTAGAATATGATAATAGAGCGTCTGAAGATAAGAGTAGGAGAAGAAGCATAGTCAGCATGTAATTACGGAGGTTAAAAAAGGAGGCTGATGTTCATCTCATTGTCAGTGAGACAGGATCAGAAGCGCATATAATAATAATAATAATAATAATATGTGGACGTTAGATGTGGTTTTATGCTAAAGTATATACGGAGAGAGAGAGAGAGAGAGAGAAAGGGTAGGTAGAGGGATTTTTGTGGTGAGTCTTTTCATGTCTATTCCTTTCATAATTCTGATCCTGATGAGGAGAGAAACTCCATCAATTTAGTGTGTGTCCTTATTAAAGACAAGATTTGGAAGTTTGAGACGGCTCTTGAGAAAACAGGGAAGCAGATTTAAAAAAGGATCTGCCGATAACTCAGATTAATCGAGATCAGAAAAGGGCGGAGTGGAGTTCCGTTCGAGTGAAAGGTTATTTCTGGCGGATCTCTTTGCGTGGCAGGATGAAATGTTCCTGAAGGCATCGCGAGAGAAGAAATACGGGAAATCTTTTAATCGAGCAAAAAATGAGTGTTAGATATTCATCCATCGTGAGAGAAACCTTTTAGATGCTGATGAATGAAATGTGATATCATTACAAAATGTATCTTTCAAATTTTTAGACTCGACGAGTTTTGTTGTGTTTTTGTTGGTTGGAAGAGGAATGCGAGAGGTTGTTTGTTGTGGGAGGGAGTCAGGGGAGATTATGGAATGATCTTTTCCCACTGACAGCGTATTCCGTGGAGAGAAAGGTTTACTCGATCGTCAAATAAGGGCAGGATAAATTGGTTCGATGGAAAAGACGGAAAAAGTTGCTTAAGTGAAAGTACCATAGGGGAAGGAGTGTAGTAGTGAGCGTCATCAAAGAAAGTGAGGTCCGGAAGGGAAAGAAGAAACTTCAGCAGTCAGTCCGACTCTAATTTATCACTGTCGTACGAGAAAGCTAAATCAGGGTGGGTTGTGTGAATGATACTGTAAATGAATAATTGCTCCATATTTTCTTAACGGCTATTGCATTGGCCCTTTATCCTCAGCCCTCTTTTCATTTCCGTCAAAACTCACCAAACTGCATGTGTTCTTGTTTATGCTTATGTGGGTCTTCCCATCTACACAACAATGAGGCATTTCAAGGCTCTCTGTCATTCTCACAACATTCTCACAAGCTTCTCACCAAATGACGGCCTCCTCTTAACACCCATTCATCTCTCATGACCATTTTTACACCAACAAAACATTCACATCAAAAAAGTATTCCTCAGAAATCACATACAACCCTTTTTCATACACAAATTCCCCAACACAACTCCAATGACCATTCAGCTTAGTCTTTCCTTTCCCCTACTTCTCTACAAATGGCCCTGTGTGTATATAGCTGTCATCAAGGAACAGACAGATATGCTTATCTCGATTATTAGAGAACATAAAATACCTATTTTTTATCGCAGTTGGAGCATCAATTGACTGTTTCAAGTGTGTCAGCCGAAATGGAGACAATCCGTCATGGTAAGTTCACAGATCCAATAACCCCAGAGATATTTATTTTGTATTATTGAAGTGTGAGATAATAATCCCGTTATTCGGTGTGTTGCAGTGAGGATCCATTCCATAATAACTTTTCCGCCGAAATCCTGGAATCTCCTTGCATGGGAGGAAGAAAAGGTCGGAATGGTTTGTTCCCTGCGACTTTTTGCATCAAATTATCCGGATTATACGGTAAGAAAGTTTCGTTAATTACTGACTTACGTAAGCTTCTGAAAGTTGCATGAAAGTCAAAATGGCAGTATTGTGTAGCATAATAATATTTACACCTTTCTTGTGGTAAACGAAACTCAAACTGTCCTCTCCATTTCATCGTTCGCTCAGGAAGAAAGTAAAATGAAGACAAAATCCAATTTGAGCTAGAAATGCAAGCGCTGTTTATATTCTAGGTGGAAATTTAATTACGAATTGCGTACAAACTCATCATCTGCTTAGACAAGTGCCTCAGCTAAATTGTGTGTGTATACTCCACTTGGCTTCTTCTCATAGGAAATCCGTTAGAGTTGGAACTCTCAAGTAGAAAGCAGAAGAAAGTATAGACGAGCGAGAGATCACCACGTCATTCACGTACTTCACACACTTATTGGATCGTGGATGAAGATAGAAAAGCATGGCGAAAATTAGGTTCTAAGTAGATGATGTTATTACTGGGCTAATTGGATAGTAAAATGAATTACGATTTCATACCCAGTCCAGACTGTGTGTAGGACATGACACAGAATAGTTTTCAAACTTCGGAGAAAGTCACGCGCCGTCCAGTCGTTGTGACATTGTGAGAGGTAAATCGCTCAGACACAAAAACACGTTGGGACACTCACAATTAACTGTGCACAGTCTCCATTCTACGGTTTTTAGTTTTAACGAGAAACGTAGTTTTATTAATGAATATGTTAAACCTAAATGAGTCATGCAAACGCATACAGCCTCGGCAATTAGTTTTGCTAGTAGAGCAACACGTGAAGAATGAAGTTACAGTGGAAACATGACATAAGAGAAAGTGGCAATGCAGCTGAGTGGACTTAAGTTCTTGTTAAACCACCACGAGGAACTCTTTGCTCTTTAGTATCCCCGTACGGGCAATTTTCCCTTTGAATTCCACTTGTCACAACACAGTCACTTCGGATCATTCCACTTTCTCCGTGTTATTCTTCGCCTCCTAGCTAATTCCACCGAACCCTCCTCACTGGATTTGGGTGGAATGTACAAAAGGAAGACTCTTCACTCCCAAATCTTCCATCTACCTTTCGGCCTACATAGACTTTGATATTTACTACACTACTACAAGACATACAGTATAGTTTTCATCAAGCCAACCAACACAGGAATTCAGTACGATAAACTTGATTGCTTAATACTACTTACAGCTTAAGCTCAGTTTACCTATACGGACTTGTGTGTCACAGAATAAAGGACAATTCGAAATGTGGGAGTAGGCTCAAATAAGCATGAAGATCAAAATGACTTTGTCCATGGTTTTATGTCAATGAGACACGAGAACTGTATATTTCCTTTTTCGAGGTTACAAACAAACTCTCTCAAAGAATGTACAGCAGTGGCAAAGAATGTACGTTCAACGTAGCTTCATCCCTACTCTTCTTGTCGCAGCTACTTCCACAATTTTTGTGTAATTTGAACTCTGCCAAAGCTAGAAATCCTCGGGTCCATTTGAGGCTATAAACTCTACACAACGTTTAGGGATAGTGTAGGATTAAATAAATGTACTTACAGTTGTAAAACGAGCTTATCCGTGAAGGGAACAAATGGCTAAAGGTTAACATCCCAGGATTATAAAATTGTAAATGTATTTAGTACCAGTGTAGTCCTAACAGTAAAGGGAACGACCCCCTATATCTGTATATATATATATATATTGAAGGACAAATTTCGGTATAAAGTTTTAAGCATCATTACATCAGCACATTATGGCATATACAGAATAATATATATTCTGCTAGAACAATAAACTGATTGATGTCGATTGCAATTTGGTGATGGAGATAGTGAATTTCCTAGGAGAAAATGTATAGAGGTGGTGGTGGTGGTATTGGTAGTGTACATTTCGTGTGCTCTCCAGCTATGCCACAAATTTCTTAGAAGAATAATCATAGACGGTCATTGGAAGCCTGGTTGTGTGTACGTAGTAGTTTCTTGGCAGAACGAGCACACAAGTGTGGAGTGGTTAGCGTATTATTAAAACACACACACAGAGATGATGGAGAAAGTAGGAAAAGAATAAAATACAGTGAACCCATTAAAGCTTCATCGTTTTGCTAGCTCTTTTTCCCTCTCAGCTCTCCCTCAGATTCACTTCATAAGTGACTTGAATGCTCAAGAAGAACATGCAGCCTTTCTCTTTAGACAAGCCAACTCATTCTTTCCCTCGGAATTTCAGCCAAGAATTTTTACAAAAGTGCTCTCCTCACTATAGTGTGTTGAGTGTTGAGCAATCAGCTTTCCCTGATAATCTCAGATCAGAGTGTGGCAATGGTGAATTACACAACTTGTCTTGTGATGCTCGCAGAAAATGAGTCGAGTTGTTTTTGCCAATCTTGTGTGTCCTGCACATGTACATCTAATGCAAGCGAAAGGGATTAGTGGATAGATATGTGTTAGTTTGTTCTAGTAATCCAAAGGGAATTCCTCCATACAGATATTTCGTAGTGATACACGTTCAAGAGTTTATTCGCTTCGAAATCTCATTAGCTGAGGAATCTTCATTAAGTTTAATTAAATCAACTAATAGTTTGATTAAAATTCGGTGGAGAAATGTGGGCGTGGGAGGAAAGGACGACGAATAAATGGATTATTTTTTCCTCCCAGCAGTTTATACATAATGTAGCTACAAAGATGATTCTCGTGTATTTCGCACGAGTCTTATGGACCCGAAATGCAAGTCTTGTTATTCTTTTGGGAGATTGGTTGACGCCATCGTTCCGAGTGTATTCATTATGTCATCATCTTGAGAAATATTAGTTCAGGTTACCCTTCAAAGGATTTCTAGTGTCACTGGAGTTCTTCACACAACTCTGCGTTCCGGTTCACCTTTCTTTTCCAGCAGTAATCTTGCCATACTCGACAGACAGCTTTCATTCTTTTTATTTTCAAACCCGCATACAATAGAATGATGTATTATTATTACTTTTCGTGTCTTTCAACATCGAGACTCACTGAGTGATGGTGTAACATCTTTATCAGACCTTCTTCTGATTCACCACGTCCTCCCAACACAAATTCTCATAATTTCCTCGCCTCGCCGTCCCATTTTCCGTCCTTACGCAACTTTCCTTAAGGTACTTTGTCATCCCTGTTTTCACTTCCTACCAACTTACATTTTCTCTTCCAACAACATTCTGCTCTCTTATGTACAGCACGGATGGTCTTAACTGCAACGCGCATTAAGAATGTCGATTATTGCGAATAAATAAACTTCCCACAGAAAGAATACACCAGTACATTACTGATTACTATAAAGAAGTAGTTTAAGTGTAGCTCGGAGGGAACTGCTAAAAGATGCATGGTCGAGATCAAAGTTCGTGTACTTAAACGTAGCTAAACTGAACAGAATGTAATGATTGGGATCTATTTGTACTGTTGCCTGGAAAGCTCTCTCTTTCTCGGTAAATCCAGTTGTAAGCACGTTCCACTGTCTTTACTTGAACTACAAAAGAAAACAGGGCATCGAGGATTGAGCTGTAAGTAATCTTCTAATTGATCCGAAATGACAGGATGCTGGTAACCTTCTAGCAACTCAGCAGTTCATTGTTTCTGAGTTTAGTTTAACTGGGTGGGTAGAATTGTGGAATACTTCAAGACGTCGGTAGTCAAAATATAGAGATGAAGGTATCCAACAATAATGTGTTTTGTGGGGGTCGGGATTTCGTCTGAGATGTGTCATCTAAAGGATCATTATGGTTGAACTGTCTCGTCCTATAAACGGGTAGTGTCTCTGTAATAATGATAAATCGAATAAATCCATTGTGAGTTTATTTTGAGGATGTCGGTGAGATGAAAAGATTCAACTTTGATATGGTTGTAACATTGTGGATGAATTTGTTTGCAGTTGACAATGGAGAATCAATAATAGTGCGAGACTGTGCCTTGGACAGCGGAACATTGACTACAGATACAGAAATCGTTCGCATGAGTCACTGTGGCAGTTTTGTATATGATGACAGGTAAGCGAAACAAAAATGCGTCGAGTTCAATAAATTGGAGATTGACGTGGTTAGATTTGGAATATTTGGAAATTTGGAATCCTTGGGAATTTGTTGGATGTGTGTGTGTGTGTGTGTGCTTCCATTTCAACGCACCGAAATTCCTGCGTACGTAGAAAGTGAAATAAATAATGCAGAGTCTACTCACCTCCATTATCTAAACTTTATACACATAAGGCTGAGAGGATTCGAAGCGAGTAAATATTCAAAGGCAAATCGAAATGGTGAAAGTGTACCTTTCTCCGAATTCAGAGCCGTGTTGCGCATTGCCCTTAAACACGGTTAGTATTTTTCCATTCGAATGCAATAATATCGAAAGATGCGAGAGATCGCTCCCACTCTCGCTATCTCCCTGTGTATCTTTTGGAGAACAAGTTTTTCGGATTCGTAAAGATTACCCGGAGAAAGTCAGACATGCCTCGGTCCATTCTGTTGTCTCCTCCATCCAATACGATTTTATCTTCCGAAGTAGCAATCAACCAGTCATCAAATGGCTATTGTGATTCATTCGAACATGAATTCATTCCTCGCGATTGTCCTTCCATGAATAAATAAGTCCCACCATTTCCCCAACAACATTCACACTCTCATCCTATTCATATTTTTCATTATTACTTTTCAACTATAACGATGATGGCAGGATTATCGTACCTGTTAGAATTAGACCCAGCAACCGTCTAATTTGTAATTTACATGTTTTCTACGAACTAAACAAGATTTGAGTTATTTGGGAGAAGGAGGAAGTCAGTGAGGAATTCCGTTAACCTTCTCATCCCGATAATACTTAAAATGTTTATAGTAGAGACCTTATGGATGCCCCATATGTTGATTTGAATCATTCGAATTCACGAAGCATATCTCTATAGGTGACTATGCATATGTCGTTCTAATATTTACTCGTTAGTTGTCGAGGGACTTGTAACTGTCGAAGAATAAGTTAACAACCACTCCATTCCTCAAATCTTAGACTTCCTTAGCTCTCTTCACGCCTCTTCTAACTTCCAGTCTTGTCCCTTGTGACCTTAGTCTACGCATATACTCTTGCAAATAAGTAAACTTCAGTTCCACACGGAAAAGGCTAGAAAGGTTCTGTTGGCATACCCACCACCGGATTTCCATCCATATTGACACAATCACTATTGATATTCCCTTATCAAATTGACATCAATGTGTAATACTGTATCGATTTCCACTACACGATGACCTATCACTATTAACTCCATAAAGACATTTCATTTTGTATGCCCAACGAATAAGCTGATTACCGACAGAGAAAGCAAACATATTTATAGCTTTCTTAATTTCTCCACAAATGAAAGGAAAATAACACAGGATTATTAATTCCCATGTGTACTTTCAGGAACGTAAAAGGCTGTGTTCAAACTTGCGAGGACTCTGATGGCTGCAACCACTCGTCTCGACCAATTTCTAATATCAACTTTCCTATGCTTTCCCTCCTTACTTTTCTCTACATTCTCATTTCAAAACTCTTTATGAGAGGCTATTCCTCATGTCTGTAGCTACGTCTTTTTCATTGTGAGTCACAGTCGTTGTGATTTTTCCAGTGTCTTTTAAATGTCAATCCACGTTTCAGTTCAATTGTGATCGAATCTTTATTATTTCTACTTGCAAAATGATATTTTATGTTATTTATGTTTAAGTACCTAAGTGTGTGACACGAGTGCAATTTGAGAGGTGCTTATTATTCACAGTAAGCTCAGCTGTGTAGTTGTAATTATAAAAAGTGCTATGATATATAGTAACAGAAATTTGATGAGGTTGGCGACATCCAAAAAACACTGCAAGAATTCAAATACTCGGAGGATTTATTCCTTCAAGAAAAGCACAAAATACGGTGGACAGATTGCTGATGGAAAGCTTTGTGTTTTCATTGTTGAACTGTTGAGGAAGTTTCCTTCACTTGAATACGAAAACGGGATCCACCGCAGAATACGGACGTGTAATTACAAAGTGGTTGAGATGACCGACTTCTCTTGTCTCTTTCCTTTGAATGAAGTGTTAAAGGAAGAAATGAGTTTGAATTTGAAGACAACTGTTCTTTGGTATCCTCATTTCCGTCCTTCGTATCTTATGGACGTGTCTTCTCTATTGAGGAGAAGCTCATTCGACGAAAAGCAACGGGACGGGAGGAAGGGACTTCGTCGGAAGTTGTGAATTTCTTAACAAAGGTAATTATACTTTGTACCCACAAAAACACATGGGACTCACTAGGGGAAATTTTCAATAAGTGAAGACCAATTTGTGTCTCCAAAAAACCTATCAACTTTTCATCGAACCACATGTCCTGATAGTTTTAAGTATTCTTCGTCATTCAGTCTTGAGTTCGTTCATCGTTCGTCTGTTGATGGACGCGGAGAAGGTGTGTTAAGTATTCAAGGGATTATTTGTTTATTCACTGTTTTCCTCGTTCAAATTTTCTTCTAATTCCTCACCACAATTATTTTTCATACACTTAACTTTTAACTACGCAAAGCCTTAAAACTTAACTTGAATTGATAAACTTACTGTTAAGTATTGTTAGTAACCTATGTGTAATTGTTTTAGTTGCCCAGTAGTAAAAGTAACTCAAAATTTATCAGGTTATAAAATTATTACAATTTACAACTAAATATATTACAGTATAATTACTTGATTTTTGACTTTAGAAACGTTTGAATCTTGAATCGTGAAAAGGAATGAATTTTTTATGCAACATAATTTGACGCAGTCTTCTTTCATGATTACTAATTACTATTTACCAATTACTCAACTTCAATTGTGCACCTCTGTCAACCATAAGAAGCATTCGTCAATTCGTAATTTTCACAAAGGTAATTGCAATCGGGAAGAAAATGTGTGTACCATTTTTGTCTCGGAAGGTAAGAAATGTGATAATCTAATTGTAAGTTAAACTGACTCTATATTCACAAAATACCACAGGAGAGTCACCACTGTGCACCTTATCGAATTAAATCAGAATATTGTTAGCGTGTGACCAGAAACAAACATAATTTGCAGAATTCCGTAGGACAAGTCAATTTTGTGTATATAATCAAATAATCACGTGTAAGTGTAAAAATGTCCAAGTTTCTGTGGATAATCTGTCACACAAGTCACACAAACTTTCTCCAAAGTTGGATGAACAAGGAACAAGTGCACGAGAGTAATTTACCTTCATTTCTGTGTGTGTATAGTGAAAAACATACGAGTAGTGATTAAATGTGTAGTAATTGTAATAAGAGACGTATAATGACATTATATTGAATACACTCTAATAAACCCAAACTATATGCAGTTTTATACTTGATGTTAATTTACTAAGAAATCAGAACTGTGTGAACCTCCTCGTCTGTTTCTAGTTAATATTCAATCTTTACAAATTTATTGGCAACAATGAGAGATCAAGTGAGAGAAAAAAAACATTTTTCCGTACTTAAAAATGCTAAAATTGTCCCAGCACTCGAGGAGAATTTCTCACAGATCAAATGCAGACGTTGCTTTTACGAGTAAATGTAAATTTGAAAGTAATGAATGACTTGTACGGATTCGCACAGAAAATAAGAGTGTAATAAAAGCACAAGAGAATTATTAAGAAAAGAGGATGTGGTGGTTATTTAGTAGTATTAGTAGTAAGCATAAGTGAGAAGTCAAGAGGGAGAAGGCAGCCAAGAAAGCATCGATGAATTAAGTGTTTGGCAAAGGAAGGAAAGAAGAAGAAGAAGTCTTAGGTAAACGCAGAAAAGGATTAAGAAGGAGTGAGTGGGATTTGGTAAAAGTTTACTGAATGCTCAAGAATCTGTAAGTGTAGGCAAATTTGGTTTAATTTAAATTGGAAGACAGAAGAGGCGAGATTCCATTTGGCATGAGGTCAGCAGAGAGAGAGATTCTGACTCTGCAGGTGAAATACACTTTAGGAGAGCGACGTGTGAAAGGAGGAAGGAAGGAAGGGAGCTAAGAGAAGGCCTGTTAATGAAGTAAAGAGAACTGAAGGAGAGATTGTGTGGGGCAATGCCAAAATTAAGTGGAGGAGGATGAATAAGAAAAGAATCTTCTACGGATCAAAGATTTAGATGGAAATAGTTCCTTCGGCATTAGGAAGAGTGAAAGCTGACCTCCATCTCCTCCGACTCCTGCGTGATTGCATGTGTCCTGCAGACCTCATCCTGCGAAGGACCTGGCTGAATTTCAAGCAGAAGGAGAGGTGCCGTTTAAGGAATTTATTGGCATCGTGGTAGCAAGTGTGTCCAGTCCAGAGAGGCTTTTCTCCCTCCTCTCAGCCAGAATTTCCGTCACTTTTCCATTTCTCAGGACTCTGATTTAAACGAATATCTGTTCTTAATGGCGAATCAGAATGACCTCCTTCCTATCCATGACCACCACTGGAAATGGATGCACTCAACGTGCAATTAGATGTCTGCCTTTCCTTTGCATCGTGACCTTCTTAAGATACTTCCAAGTGGCCCGTACAAGAAGAGCCCTCCCGTCCTGCACATGAATTTCTCATACACACACAGACGGAGAGAGATACTTCGGGAATCCGTGACTTTGTGTGCAGCGAGCGATCAGTGTGCCTTCACTTCCAAATTCCAAACAGCTTAGTAGTCACCAAGTTCAGTAGTTGGCGGAGGCCTGAGATAATACCACAGACTCAGCCTTGCTGTGTGTGTTGATATGGTCAATGAAATTTGTCTTTCCTGAGATCATCGAAACAAATTTGGAGTTGGAGTGAGAGACGCTATTATTACTCGCCTCTGTTGGTTTGGAATTGGTCGGCTAGCCTCCGATTTGCGTCCACAATCGAGAGGAGATTCTGAAGCAGAGGAAAGTTGGATATCGGAACATCTTCCTCATGGGAACCCTTTTTCACCCTTCACCCATTCTTTTATGCATCAAAACATCGCTTGCTCCAGAATACGAGAGACTCGCCTTGTGTGTAAAAGTTCCACATTCTCACCACTCCAAAAAACTTATCTGGTAAAGTGAAACGTGACTCGATTTTTTGCGATCATCGTCTAAAGGAAGGCTGCGTATATCCTCTCCACGTTTGTTCTTACTAACGCCTTATTTATTATTCAAAACCCATAGATCACTCATAAATAATCACTGAAATCAATCTCCAATACATCTCATCCCACTTTCTCCCCCGTTCTTTTCAATCTATTTCTTGACATTACCCATTTCCAGCTCCCTAGAGGCGTTAAGAGTCAAACCTCGTCTATTCTTTCATGTCCAAATCAACCTCGCCAAATAGCTTCGCTCCTCAAATCATTATCAAGCCTCATTTCAAACGCCAACCGTGAATAGATTTACCCACTTGATGACATTGATTTAGAATCAACTTGAGCTGCATGCGTACAAACTCACACATACATACACGCCAGTCACTTCCAGCGACGCTTCTTCATTAAAGTACTTCCCACACACACACACACACAAACACATCCACTTTGCATTTCCACAAACTAGAGAGCTGAGGAAATTTCCCTTCCATGCAAAACCCTTAATTTTCATCCACTTCGAGAAGAAAAATACTTAGGAACTTTTCCTTGTGAGCTAAACTTTGTTCCGTGAATTTTTAACGAACCTCCTTCATTTGCTAAGGATAATTGATACGCTTTCACTGCATGTTTGGATGCCCACTACGAACTACTAAATTTTTCATGTTGCTCCAGAAGAAGCTCCAATTCTTTCAAATGTTCAAAATGCTCGAATGTTCAAATGTTTGAATCGAGTCAAACTATGAATCACACTGGAGACTGGAGAAGTCATCGAGTGATTTGTTGGATGAAAAACATTCTCAGCACTTCGCAAATAAATTTTACAGTTCTCTCCGAGATCCTTCAGATTTGTTTCTGAGGTAAACAAGTGTAATTTGATCGCAACATGGGAAATGAATAAAGTGGCTCGCACAAGGAGAGAATAAAGCTGAGCTTCAGATGCGAAAGAGAATTCGTTGGAGAGATGCAGATCAAACAGGTACACAACTACAGACTTTACAACTTTCTCTCACTTTCATTGTAACTTGGAGACACGTAAGTGGATTCGCCAATTAATCCACTTGGCATATTCCTTATTTAGCCAAACTTAATCAAGCTTAATTATTCATGCGATCCAATTAACTATCGTCTTTTGCTCACACTTACACTACTCCGTAATATTACTCCTTCCTCTGCCTTTTCTACTGTAACTAACACTGGAATTTGCACGCGTAGTAATAATCACCTACAACTACTGCAACATCACAAATTTACAAATATGTACAATCTAACTGTAATTGTTAGATATTTGTGAATCGGATTTTAATAGCATCGGCTGCACATTCACACAAGCGTAGCTGAAAACCCAAACTAATCTCTCTCAATTGAATTTTTAGAAACATATTTACGATAATTCAGTGAAATAAAACTATTCAATTATCTCTTGTTAATATTGTAAACGAGGAAAAAATAAAATTCAGTTTTCATCCCACTTCCAGCTTTGAATAACACAGACGAACGTACACTCAAATCAGCGCAATAAAAACAAAAGATAAGGTTACAGTGTGTGATTCGACAAAAAACTATTCTGGAGATACTTGATAGCCCAAGAATCGGTTAATTTGTTTCTGAGAAATTTGTATCTAGGACCACATTACAGCAAGTGAAGGGAGAGAGATCCTAATGGGAAGTAACTTTCAATTAAGAAAGTAAGAGAAAGATATTAAGCGAGGATATCCCATAGCCCTCCGTAGCTTTCTCCCTTTACGTCGTGTTTGCAACTGAGCAGATATGTGTGTAAGCAAAAGGGAAATGAAAAAATTAACTAACTTTGTTTTTTGTTAGTTCGACCGGAACGTCTTTGCGTTTTTTCATGTAATTTGTCTCCTCTAAAAGACGCGTCTTTCACAACTCTCGCAATGGGTTTAAGAGCATGTCAAGATAAATTCAGCTCATCCAAACTTTTCTTTGCAATGAGTCATTCTTAATGACCCCCACTCTCAAATCCATACGAACTGTGTCGACTATCGGTTGACACTTCCCTCTAAATGACTCCGATTTCCTTCCTCTCCCTCAAAAGCTGAGTGTACCTCGTGATACACAACTTTCCCTCAACGAAGAAATCTCATCAGACTCTTCCTTCCTGTTCCCGTTAATCTCACAAGATCATTTATCCGTTCCTGTCCCCCGCCGTCCCGTAATTCCACACTAGGTCATATGCATTCCTGTCTAATGACCACACACACTCTCTCCCCCTTTTTTACCTCTTCCCCATTAAATAAATTGCCACACTAAAACACACACCCACCCGCGTCCCTCCTTATTATCACCCTACACGCTTTATTCATTAAAAAATCCTCAGGGCCAAACACAACAGCCAGTAATTGTATACAAAGCCTCTTGGAGTCTTCTTCGTACTTCACCTCGTGTGGAGGACCCCTTCAAGTGTTATTATGGCAGTTCAGAGCCATTAGATTTATCATACACGATGTAACCACTCTTAACAACCATCTGTATGAGATTTTCATGCTCCCCGAATTGGTATATTATATGTTCCCACCTGCAAAACACACACGGTGTATACTTTATTATGCCATACGATTATATACGAAGGACCGCAGAAGGAGTGGGGAAAAGTGGGTTGTCAGATATTGCGGAAACTTTGTTGCATAAAAAATTCCCTTACGTTGGAACATCCACCAAAACCAAATCTGCCCTTTTGCCTACTTCAATGGACCCATGTGTTGCAGACAGTCCCACGGAGGCTGCAGAATTTATTGTGCTGGCTACCAAGGCTTCTTCAAGGCTCATTCTGCAGATAATGCACGCCAGATGCATTACCATGGGCTGTTGATGAGACCATTTAAAATACCTTTTTTATAAGGGCCCATTCTGTGTGTGGGAAGGAGGAAGAAGAGGATTCTCTTGTGGAGAGACTTCCTCCTCAGGCTTGTATCGAGTATAGAAGAGAGTGGAATATTATCTTAGATCATTTATAGACTCACCATGGCATGACAAAAAGCGTTGGGATTGAAGTCGGAACCCAAAGCGATTGGAACTTTGGCTTCGATCATTTTTCTTACTGGTGGAGACTCAAGTCTCAGTATGTAGGCAGTAGTGGGCAAAATTACACCAATGGAGCCATTTCTGGACATCGCATTTATTGCTGTGTCGGATATTTGCTCCAAGTGGCTCATCACTTCGGCCCCTATTGAGCTTCCCATCTAAAAGTACATGAAAAAGTCATTTCAACTTAGCAGGAATCGCTAAATAACTCACTTGCTTTCACCCTGTCTTTCTATTCGACTCATCTATGGGATTCCATAATCGCCTCGTCTATCCACACACACACTCACTCCTTATTCTTCTACACATCCTACTTTCATATTTGCATGTCGTCCTACACTCACATTAAGCTATGGGACATTTGCTCTTACTGCTTCATTGACAGTTTAATGCACTGGGTAATTTCACCACACTGGGTGGGTATCTCCCGTGACATCATAATTGACGCTCCCACTCCACAAGCTGCTCAAAGATTAAATAAAATTCGCCCAAAAGAACTTCATAAACAAGAGCCTTAATTCTCCCCACGTTAAATAAGCACACAGAAAGCCTTTCCCCTTAAAACTACCTTCACTTAAACACAACCAACAATCTCTTCTTTTTGAAAGGTTATGTGCAGCCATAGTAATTTTCGTAACTTTACTGAAAGTGCTTATTAGTCTTGGGATTGAACAGGGAAACATTAATAGTGACTCTGTGCTTAATATATTTTCTATATATTTCGCATTTCCTCCTGCAAAATCGTGATACATTTTGCGTGGTTATTTCACTGAAACTGGCATAGCGTGTTGCGTGAAAGGAGAGAGAGCTCTACAGAAAATAAGTATGATTGTAAACTAGCACAGAAGAAGGATCTGACTGGGATCTCCATTTGAATCCAAGAAAAGCGTGTACACGTAGCTTATTATTAAATGTACGAAATGCTTGACACGTAAGATGAAGTTGGGAAATGACTAGGACCGTGGCTAATTATCTTGACGCTTTGTAATTAACCTAGGAAGTTAAGTATTAATTTGACTAACAGGTATTGAAATCTAAATAATAAATGGGTGAGGGTAGACAGACGAAGGTGAGTGGAGAGAGAGGCGACGGGTACCGCTGTTAATTTGTTGGGAGAGTTAATATCATAAAAGATAAATGTCGTGCTGGATAATAAGATGAGGGATGGGAGAAAGTGAAGGTGAGAAATACCTCTGCTCCTCCAAGAGGATGAATTTCATCAGCATGAAAATTCATCCTGAGACCCATGGCCCTTCCAGCCTCGAGGATTTGTTGAGATGCATCCAACTCAAAAACACCTTTCTCACAGAACACGTCTATGTTGTCCACAGAGATTTCTCCCAGTCGTATTGCCCTGGAAATTGCTGGCAGCTGCTCGTTAATTACTGCCTTCGTGGCTGCTTCCTCCGTCATATCCCTGCAGATAAGTAGACATCCCAAATAAATAAGTACAGCCCAAATAAATAAGTACAACCCAAATCTCATCACTTGTTACGCCATTATTAAAACATCCTCCTTCTTTCAACAACAGTTCAACTGTGGTTGTACAGTTAAATTGCTTTTGACAACGGGAGTTTCGTAATGATAAGTTTGATGCATAATTTCATTTGTGGCACCAGTAGAGAACTATGAACTACTGCAAGGATAAGCTTGCAGCTTGAAGATGAAGAGACGATGTGTATTCAAAGGTAAGACTAAATATGATTGTAATATACACTCTGGGCAAATGTACCCGAAGACGAAGGCATTAAGAAGGACGGGAATTTATGAGTGAAAGGAGAAATAGGCGAAAGAAAAGTGGTTTTGTGTAATAAAGAGATATAAAAGTGCACTCACTTTGGAATAGCATGTGCACCACAGTATGTGATTGAAATGTCCACAAATGAAATCTCCCTTTTGGCTCGCTCAAGCACCCTTAACATCTTCAACTCTGTCTCTGTGTTGAGTCCATAACCGGATTTACATTCCACAACTGTTGTTCCTGTCATGTTCAACACACACGGAGATCCATTTATTTTCATGTACAACAAGATTGGGTACAAATGGGTGTGGAAGCGGATTTAGGCCGGAGTTTTTGGGGTAGACGCGATGTGAGCAGACACGCCAACGTACAACCAACCACACGTGATACATACATACGACACATATGCCTCAATAAACAACCAATACTACTGCTGCTCCTTCCATCCTTTGCCTGCTGTTGAGAGGGCAGCAGAAAGTAGATGAAGAAATCAAGAAGAAGCTATGGGAGAAAGCAAGCAGGTGAAATTGTAATTGAATCTGGAGAAATTGATCCACCTGATTTGGACATTCGTATCAGCCTTTCTCTCAGAAGGCGGAACAGTTCTTCTTCTGATGCCCGACGAGTATGTTCCACGGTGTAATGAATCCCTCCACCAGCGTTGTGGATTTCCATGTAACTCGCTCCAGCCAACTGTACACACAAACAGAGCAAACTACTGTTTTAAATCAGTTGCAGAAAATTACCAAAAAATGGAAGATGATGTTGGACAGTACAGTCCTTCTCACACTTTTTGGGGAGGATTGAAACGTAATTAGAAATTCAATGGAGAGCAGATACTAGTTTAAGTGGTACAGAATGTAAAAATTGTAGAATATTTTATGGCAGGTTGGACAAATCTTAAGAATCTAGTGAATTGAAGCATAAATGGAAACCAAAACGAAGGAGACAATTTTGGATGAAGATTGAAATCGAAATCTAACCTCGGTGAGCTTACAAGTTTTGGCAATCCCACAGGGATCAACAATACAAACTCTTGCATTCGTTTTTCCTATAAAACACTTACACCGCTCACCCCTCCTATTAAGCTTGTTACACTTACACCGTTTAAACTTTCAACTTTACCTTCATTCGAAATTCGTGAACTCGATCTCCAGCCCACACGGGATGTGTATGAGCATCAATGAAGCCCGGTAGGATGCACAGATCGGATGCATCCACTGTTCTCTCAAAAATTGCATTTCGGAATCGATCCTTGATTTCACTGTCGAATCCGATCGCTGCTATCGAGCCATCTCTAATCAATTCCGGTTTAAACATTTCATTAAAATAACCTTGTACTCGTCTGTGAGAGACTTTCATAGCGTTCATTAAGTTTGTACAGCTCGCTATATACATACAAGCTCAACTTAAGTTTGTGTAGACATTCACTTCACATAAAACACTTATAAATGTTATGTGTACTTATATTACGCCTCTTGAGTGTATCCATTATACTCATCCACTTTCCTTTAAACTTTCCAAGAAGTTACAGTTTACCTTTAGAGTAAAACTTAAAATATCGAGTTTTGTAGGCACATGGAATATTTCTACGAGCTGAAAGAACTACTTTTTACTTGGTTCAGTAGATTTGTACTGAAAAATATATGACTATATTTGAATACAGTTTCTCAGTTATGAGTAAAGAAAATCTTCAAATGCTTTCAACTACTTCACTTTATATTTCTAGCAATATTCATGTTTATCCTGTAGATTCATGCATCCCAAGTTGTTAGACGACAGACTCCCTCTCAGCTTCTTGACAGAAGTGCGGCTGGCAAGCATTGCTGTCGGAGTTTAATACTTAAATTTTTATGGTTATTGAAAATGAAATGAAATTTCAAAAAGCTCTGATAAATTTATATGCGAATCATAAAAAACCTTGGATTAAAGCTGGTGAATGATCAATATTCATATTTAGATGAAGCTGAATTCCAACTTTTCATGAGTCCCATTCCTATTTCATTTTAAATAGATTTGTCCTTTCATGCAATCACACTAGCACATAAGTAACAACTGAGCGAATGTCAGTTGTAGAATGAAGTACTGTGATTATGACATTCAGATTGAATCTTTATTGCATAAAAACACAGGAAATAAATGTAGCAGAAACAGGAAACTCCAAATGTAGATGTATTTATGACCCTATACTACTTGCAATAGATTGAAATGTATTTATGACAAAGTTATGTCCCGATTAGACATAGTTTCTAGATTTATAGACTGCCTCCTTCTAGGGAGAAAAACCCTACAGTTGTGGCATCGATGTCATATGACGATGAACTTCGGCATGCAAAATAACAATATTTGTGGCAAATGCTACATCAATGGATTTAAATTCCAACGAAGTTCTTTTTAAGAACCTCTTTATGGCGCAACATGCGTGTTTAAAAGGTGAACAAGAAGAACTCACTTGGCGACAACGATGGAGACTCCATTGTTAGGTTTCGACATCAATATCTTCAAAGCTTTCGCCTGGGGTCCCTTGAGACATAATTCACCTCCAGAAGTAACTTGCACCACTTGTTTCGCAGAATGTACCAGCAGAAGGAATGACTCCGACATATTGCCAAATCCTTGAACACTTTTACCAATCGCAGGGAAAGTCGCAGAAACGAAATAATCAACTTCAATCAATTTAACAAGAAGTCGCGTCCCCGCGTGTAGTTTCAAGTTTCGCAAAAACAGACTCTTTAATTACAGTTTTCAGAAAATGTTGTCGGAGAATTTTATTTGCTCGATCATCCGTCCTGGCTGGAGTTCTTCTTGGTGGATTTTTGATACCTCACACAGTGTATATCTCTCAAGTCGTTCCAAAAGAAAATTACTAAGAGATTATTTGTTGCGTAATCTTCTTCTAAGCTTGACCGTAATTTCTAGTTGAGTTGACTTGGTTGAAAGTTCCACACAGTTGAGATAAGGGGAAAGGGAAGCTTGTGTGCTGTAAGACAAGAATATTTAATGTGTTACTGCACCACACGATCAGATTGAAAACATCAATACGCTGCTGGGAAGTCAAATTATCCAAAAGAATCTTCATAATAGTATGTCAAGAAAGCTAAACTTTGACATTGTTTATCTCCACATCGTGTTTATCTGTTGGCTTCAGCCCATCAATTGATAGAATATAGTCATTCTCAATTCACCTCGTAAACAACATTTGAACATTCTAAGCACAGCCAACCAGTCAAGTCAACAGTACAGACAGCGAGGTTACCGACATTACGACATTCTAAGATGAAAGCCAAATTATGCGTGACCGAAAATATTTGAAATTTTTTATCTATCTGATCACTCCCAGTGATATCCTCCATAATATCCATTTTTCTAACTAATGTCAGAACAAAATAATCTCTAGTGTAACTGTTTTCATTGGTCACTCGGAACGAACGATTACATAAATATTTATGATTTTAATTGAGTCTCTTAGATTTGAGTTTATATCTATATAAAATAGCAGAATTATTGAATAGATATATATATACATATCAAATTAAATGAATCCTTAAATGTTTGACATAAAATTAAAGTCAATTAGTCAATAAAATTGTAGGAAAGTCGATGTAATTGAATGTGTGTAATTGGTTGTTGTAGAGAGAAAAAAAGCCGAAGAAGCTGGGGAAGAAGATTGTGGTAAGTCGCAAGTAAATGGAGAGAAGTATGTTCAGAAGTTAATCTGTGTGAATGGTGCAATCCAGAGATTATTTACCGGATGGCTGAGGTGAATCATTCCAAGTCGGGATTTCAGTAGTGATAATGATACGTAAGGTTGTTGTAATCCACAAATTCCGTACAACTTAAATGTGCCGTCTTTAGTGAAGTTTGAGACTGTAGGATTTAACGAGTCTTATATGAGCTGCGCTCTCCAGTACAGAGCAACTCTTCTTACACCTCCACAGGAACTAAAACTTTTTTTGTGATAACGAGTAGATGAGCAAACTTTTTCTTTATTCAGTTGGTTGACAATATTACTTCACTTTCCAGCTTCCAAACTGCCACTAATAAATAAGATGCTCGAAGCAAATGCAAGACTGAGCTGAAGATGAGTAGATTGTGTGTAAACCTACGAATATCTCACTCTCTGCAAAAAGTGTGTCAAGCTCACGCTGCCAAATCATGACCCTTCTACTTTCTCATGAATATCCAACCTTGGACTTCAGTCTCATTTTCTGATCTGGATGAGCGTTATTCATAAGTCTGTCTCTCTCTCTCTCTTTACGCTTACACTGCTGGATTATAAATAAGTACAGAAATTAACCATGCACAACTATTAACTCGGCTTGCATCAAGGCAGCTTTCATGACATTCCTTTAATGCACAATAATAAGTCAAACGATGTTAACTTCACCGTCCTTTAAATGTGTTCGCATGGCACACAGCATTGAGACCAAAACTAGTGTCGTAAATTATGCGTAACATTGGATCTCATTCAATTAATTTTACTTACAACAAATGACCTATAATGACAATTCTTGTTTTGCTCATATTGTTGGCGTATGATTCCCATTACAATTTCCCACCTTATAGTGAGTAATCTCAAACTGAAGCTATAATTCCTACTATTGTCCATTGTTTTAACATTTTGAAAATATAGATTCTTTAGCTGGAGAACAAATCCTCGCTGAGACCTCACATAACGTAATACACAGTTACGCAGCTTCCAGTTTTGTAAAGTAGGTCACAGGTAAAAAAATAATTTGTGTGATGTTTTGATTAAACATGAATAATTGATAAGTTTTGTTTCGTTCGGATATTTAGATATTATCCTTTGAGCTTTGGCTGTAGCTGCAAAAGATAACCAAGACAATGTACGAGATTGCAAAAAGAGCACGAACTCACTTGGACATGAAAAAGAAGCACTCTGCTCGCACAAATAGCAATTTCTCATGACTCAAAGATGGGCCAGTTGAAGCCAAACCAGACATCCTCGTGTGTTATGTTTTGGCGAATTGTATCAATATTTCAACTCCAATTCAATTTCTTTTTCCATCCGGTATATCATAATATAAAACATCTACTGAAGTACCCATAAATTCTGTATTACTAAAAGTAGACATATATGCCTTTAAAAATATTATTTGCCACATGATTTGGCAATCGTATATATATTCTTGAAATTCCATCACCATTTAATCACATTACCTTACGTCCAAATAAAATATAAATCATGAGATGCATAAATGGTCGTCGATTTAGAGTAAGCAGAACGAACCTTCAATTCCTTACATTTAATTTTACACACGTGTATATAAAATCTATACACAATTAATTACTGTTTCCTTGTTGAGAATGACTATAATTTAAAAAAACCCATAAGTTTCATTATCAACCACAGGAACCTTCATATTAGCAAATCAGTGTGTTGTTTTATTCCTGTTTATTTGCAAATTCATGGAAAATTACAAAGAACAATGAATACGCATATTAAACTTCTACTCTCGTTCTCAAAGGAAGAGACACGAAACTAACATAGTAAATATATTTGTATACGTGTTAAAATAGGTAGACATTTGTAACTGGCAGATAAATTAATAAAGTTAAAAGTCGTATGACGTAGTCATAGTCGAAAGTAGACGTGAGAAAGACTGGGAGTTTAGGATTGACGCCACACGTCATGTTGCAAAAGGATGGGAAAGGGTTAAAGTACAAAAAGGAGGTAGCAAAAAGTTTCATGAACAGAGTAAAATGTCCTCTGCAGCCATTTCCTCGAAGTGAACGAGTCCAAGTAATCCTTTCATTTTTTAAGGTGGAGGCATCTCTATATAGGGTCGTCAAGTTCCTTTCATCTCAGAAGGGTTAAAGCCGAAATATTTTCTCCTTCCCAAGATTTGTTTCGATCATATGCTCGTCCTGTACAAAGAAAAAGAAGGGTGTTCACACCAGCCTCGTCATTCCTACCATTAAATCGAAGGTGATTAAACCAAACTAATTTAACTTAACTATCATCAACTCTGGGAAGCACAGGGAAACTTAAAAGTTAGAGTGCAACGCAACTTTACACCATTTCGAGTAACCTTATATTCAACACTTATACGCTAAGTACATATATACGTGGGATTTACTACGTTAAGTATTCCCTCAGTCTTTAATACACACACACAGTATTATTCCCTTTACATTTAAGTCAAATATACAGTCACCTATCTCACTAAAAATAAGAACAATTGCATTATTAATTATTGGAAACCCTAATTTATCCCCAAAATATATTCAATTCACGTCAAACCATAAGTAATAATTGTTCTTGTATCCCAATTAGTTCAAAACTCACTTGTAACTTCCCTAAATCCAACTTTAAATCACGCAATAAATTTATCTCTCACACACAAACACAATTCCCTTTAAATATTTTCAATTTAAATCGATTCTTCTTCTAACGATCAATACTTACGTATACATTTATACACACATCTATTACCGTTACTATTCCACACAAAAGGATAATATCTAAACCAAATCGGACTTTGATTACCACCCATTATGGTTGTCCACTAGAGTATAATGTTTACTTAATAGAAATATTTAACGTACCACAATATTCTGTGCGAGTGAATGACTAATAATATTTTATTCCTTGTGAATTCCTAGCAAAGTGATCAATATCAAGAAAACTCTGTTGGAGGCGCACATCAAGAATTAAGCCATAAAACTGACAAAATCAACATTCTTGTGCAATTATCCGAACGGCTCATCGAATAACATTGATATCAAATTACAAAATCCAGATGTGAAGAGTCATAATCAATAGCGGGCATATAATAACTCTAAAGTATTAATTACTTTTGTAAGTGATATAGAAGATTAAAGTAGGGAGGCTTATTATTGCAAGTATTTCGAGTTCCGATGGATATTTGTGAAAAATCAAAGTATATTGAGAGAGAAGGCAACGACGACAAAACGATGATATTATTTGTGTAGGCTAAAATATGAATAATTAATTTGTGTAAAATCAGTAAAACGAATGTTGTGAGTACCTCTGACAGTGAGTATAAATAGGCACTCTCTCAATACGATGCATTGAAGTATTACTAGATTTTACAAAATATATAAATCGGCTAGTATTGTCATTATAATATTTATATCCTAAATCGTAATTTAACTGTGGATATCCTTAGGCAGTGAGTTTTATACTATTACAATTTTACTATCTAGATTTGTGTTCTTATCTTGTGACCAGGCCAGATTTACATATTATTAGTCAGAGAGGACGACGCATATTAATATTTATTATCTCTTTTAGAACCTCTCCTATTCAATAGAGAACACGAGAATAGAGCCCAGAAGCTCAATTTGTTAGATTAAGAAGGAGCAAGTTTCATGCAAATTTCAAAGATATCTTTGTGAATTCCACGGATCTTATCTCTAATCTGATTCCGACTTATATTCAAAATCAAAACCAACCGACAACTTTGCAGTGTTCTTCACGAGATTCATCGGCCATTATTTCAAGAAATCCAGAAAGTGGATTCCTTGATATTTCACCGTTTCCTCCGATTTTCAATCACCCAGTGGTGAATCAGGTAATGAAGATATTTCTTAGAAACATTTTCATAATTTGCTATTTGTCACCACAGAGACAGACTTATTGAATCTAACAACCTCCTGTAGTATTGTAGTCAGGAGAGTCTATACAACTTTGAGGCTTGAGTTATATCAAGTGTCTATAGACTATAGACTACTTGTGATTCTTTCGAAATTTCTAGAAGTGGAAATTTCCGAAATCTGTGGCTGTGCAGTGTGTGTGTAAAAAATAACTTGTTTCCTTGTTCCTTTGACAAAAGCCGCAAGGAGTTGAGAAAAGCGAAGAGGACGAGGAGGTCGGCAACCCGAAAAGAAAAGTGAAAATCGCCCGTCTCTTCTCTTCACTTCGGTGTTCGCCGTCTTCGAAAGCGGACTTTTGCCAAGTTTCCACCGAAAATATTTCTAGTTTTTAAATTCCTGTGCTTTTGCCGTTTAAATCATGACGATCTTGTCGAAGAAAAAGGGAAGTAGTTCGAAGAACAGCAGTGGTGAAGTGGATGGAGGAGACAAAGGGGGAAGTCATTCCATTAGTCATCCTTTGGTCATTCCACACTCTCAGGTGAGTGAAAATCATTTCCAAAATTCGGAGCTTATCGGTGTCGTTCCCGTTTGGAACGGTTACAGATCTCTCTCTCGATTGGGACCTTTTGTGGGGAAGTTATTGAGGGATTTTCAAGTGAAAACTTTCTTCTGTGCAATTTTCAGCCGGAGAACTTGGGGAATTTGGGTTCGGAGCGTCTGTATGGGGCAGAAAGGGCAGCAGCGTCGCAGATTTGGTCTCATAGTCAAGGATTGGGATTGAGTGGGACGAGGGACGATAAACGACCTTCGACTGCTCATCAGTATGACCACATCGAGTCAGGCAGCTCACATGGCAAACGACGTCATCGAGCTTCTCCCATAAGGTTCGTCTCCACACAGTTCATCTCCATTCATTTCAACAAGCAAAGCATAACAGTTTTACTCCAGTGGCTCTCTCATTTGCAGATGTTCAAGGAGTAAGCACAGTCGACTTGAACGCGAACGGTCGACTGCTTCGTCCCCCAATGGCACTGCAACCAGTTCGCCAAGAAGTTCTTCTCCATCAGAACCAGGGACGTCAATATGCAAACTCCCCTTGTCATCTAATCAAGAAGTTACCTACAATTCGGAGGATGAGTATGAAGCTCAGCCTCATTCTCAACTTAGTGAGGAAGAGTGGAGCGAGGTAAAAATCCATCGAATGTGGTTTTAAGAAAAAATTAATTAGTCGACTATTACTGAAGATTTTTTTTGTAAACAGAGAGAACGGCGATTCGAAAAGAAGATGAGGAAGAAAGGATTTGTTATCAAGAAAATGGGAGAAGACGGCGCTTGTCTGTTTCGAGCTGTGGCTGATCAAGTTTATGGGGATCAAGAAATGCACAATGTAGTTCGGAAACACTGCATGGATTATATTGTAAGAATGCAATTGGTCACTGGGTGAATTGTGTGCGGTAGGAAGGTGGTGTTAACGTATGTTTAATTCGTAGGCCGCTAATGGAGATTATTACTCACAATATGTCACTGAAGACTTCGAGCACTACGTTAATCGCAAGCGATTGGAGTACGTACACGGAAATCATATTGAGATACAGGCAATGAGTGAAATGTACAACCGAAGTATTGAAGTTTTCTGCTACAGTACTGGTAAGGGCGCCACACAGCATTGTACACGGCTTGTAGTAAACTGTGGGCACAACTAACACATGTAATTCCTATTGATCAGATCCTATCAACACCTTCCATGGAGCAAATCAATCTGACAATGAACCGATTCGACTATCATATCACCGAGGAGTTCATTACAACAGTCTTGTCAACCCTTACAAAGTAAATCTAAGAAAATTCCATCGTTAATATTGTAATTGCACTTGTCTAATTTTGATTAATTGTTGAGTTTAGGCTACGGTTGGAGTTGGTCTTGGTCTCCCTGGTCATATACCAGGTATTGCGGACATAAATGTCGTCAAAGAAGCTACACGGCAGAGTGAAGACATGTTGATTGAACAGGTAAGAGCGCTAAAACTTCATTTTGCTCTAAATGGACTATTACTGTGTAGGCTTATCCAGTTACTTTAAGTCTGGGTACATGACGCTGCAATATCAGCCGTTTTAGCTTACTCAAAACTATCTCGTCTGCGCTGCATTGTTTTCTTAAGGCTACGATGTTATTGTAAGATACGAGGGTATAAAATTACTTTGTTGTGTGTAGGCCATGCTGGAAGACAAGCTGAGAGCGACGGATTGGGAAGCAACTAATGAAGCTCTCGAGGAACAAGTTGCTCGAGAAAGTTACTTGCAATGGTTGAAAGATAATGAGCGCCGCAACCGGGCAGCTGTGAGTTTTGCTTTATAACAATGACGTTTATTATTAAACTGTGCAATATTTAACTTACACATGTCCTACATGGTTGTGTCTGCAGCGCTCTCCTACTGCCTCCAGCTCATCAGCGACGTCAACATCGGTTTCTTCTGCGGAAGTTAGATCTCCAAGACATCGTTCTCAAGGTAGTAATAATATATCTCCAAATGGATCCCCATTTCGTGGTGAACCGTCGTACAAGAATTCGCCAAGTCGACTCTCTCCACCGCCTTCCCTTCCAGGACCCAGTAAACCCACTCAGTCTGCAGTAATCAACAATCAACCACCACCTCCCAGTCCTCCTACTACTAACGTCTCTGCTGGTCCACTTACAACTCCCCCAGCAGTAAATACTGACTCAGCGTTTCAAGTTTTAGAGACGTCTACCTTCTTGAATCAACTGCCACCTGAGTTGTTTGGTATGTTCATCATTCACTTCTACGTGTATTAATTTAGTAGTTCTGTAGGACATTGGATACAATATAACTGATGACTTGATTATATTTCTGTGTCTGCAGGAATGAATGAATGGGAAGATGATGGACTCCTTGCGCAAGTTTTAGCTGTTTCGCAACAAGAGTATCTGGATAATTTAAAACGAAGTGTTCGCGACACATCGCCTTCCACTGCCCCCACGGAAGATGCGGAGACTGGTCCTTCTCATTAGTGTTTTTGTTAGCTGTAATGCAACTGTTTGTTTTGTAACGAATATGCAATGACTTTGTCGCTAATTTACTTCCTAATTATCCAGTCGTTTTTCGCATTTAGTAAACTGAGCTAAATTGAATTTAAAGAACAATAAACGCAGAAATTATTAGTTGAATGTTAAAATGAGTGCAATTGTGTCACGTGCCATTATGTTACTGACAATGAGAACAATAAGGTTACACATAATGGAATTCATCTTCAACTTGACAGAAATCAGTTAACGTTTGTTATGACGCTAAAGAGCTTCTTCATCCATTACAGAAAAATATAGTTTATCTTATTCGTTCAAGAAAATAAAAATCTCGATCTAAACAAGTGTAGCGAAAATGTTCACTCACTGCCGTGCGAAATGCAAGTGTTATTCATTGCAGAATCACTGGCTCATTCATATGCTGATGGACTTACAGATTAATTGCGTGGGGATTGTGCTCGTACACATTATTTAGTTAATTGAGTATATATATAGTCTTCGTAGTCTGTTAAGGCGAGAAATATGGGTTACTAGAAGGTGAGTACACGGTAATGAGATGAGTCTACTGGGAGACTCAATTCCACTTGATATATCCTCTTCGATGTTAGGATCTTGTTCAGTTATGCTCTATGAAGTTCATATGCATTGCTGGTTGCATTAAATGCTACTTGCCGGCCAAACCTCGATTACGATTTTTCTTAGGAGTTCAGACTCTGCGACTGATAACTTCTCTCCGCTGTACTCCACATATTGCAATCTGAATTTAATGTCTCATTGTCTTCCCTACAAAATGACATCAATCCATACAAACTTGTCTGCTCGCAGAAACACTCGCTATCCATTAGCGATGAAACAAGATGAATTTATTTATAACCCTCCCTAATAAAAGAAATATTATGGCACTGTTGGCTTTGGACATGCATAAATTTAAAAAGGAGCTCACAATTTTTAAAAGCCTGATGCACAAATGAAGCTTTAATACTTCTGGTACGTAAATGATGGTTATAAGTTTCACAAACAGAATGCAATGCATTCACACGTCATTTTTCTTGGCTTGAAGACTGCGAGACGACTGTGTCAAATAAATCAAATGAGAGTGCAGGGACGGGTTGATAACTCTTTGGAATATATAAAAAGAAGCATTGTCGTGTTTTGATTGAAATCAAGTGCACATTTGCATAAGAAATTGCAGCGAGTGTCCCAAGTCATAAACGTTCCTAGTCGCAGGCTGAGGTCAGCAAATATTTGAGATGCAGAACAGCAGAATCTTTTGAGACGTTAGACCACCACAAACGACACTTAATACTCACCTGAGACATGGGAAGCAAGTCTGCAAGTCTTTCACACCACCACCAATACTTAATAGTTGTTCACTCTATTCTGAATTTGGTTATGCAGTAAAATCTTCTTCAACAAGGACAATAATTTATTCAGAAAAAATTGAAAGTGCATTTCATGCAGACTTTCCGTTGCAAACTGCATCGAAGGTCAGAATGACCGATGACACCTGTAAGAAAATTTATAGATGACTAACTTTCTAAATTTCTGTGGTATGCAGGCAAAAATATTATTAATGACATGAAAAGGGAACTTAGAAAAGTACTTGCAAGTTTTAAGAATGAATTTTAGCAAAATGAATAAATGGAAATGGAACTCGTCTTGTGCGTCACGTCTGTCTTTGCAAAATCGCACGCCACGTACATTTTTAATAGAAGTGACACACTACATTTGATTGGTTGTTAGAAATGCAGCGTAACTATTATTGCAGCTCGATTAGAATGACAAATGAAAAACTTTCCCCGTCACACTCAAAGCGACACAGGTTAAAAATGATCTTATTTGAATATCAACGAATTCGAAATAATCTTCTAAGTGCAAAGGTGCAGCAAAGATTATTTTTTGTAAAGATATTTTGGTAAAAAGGAAAAGCGTTGCTGTTTGTCAAATTAAGAAGAGTAAATTTAGAAGGCTGATAAATGTTCGAAACTTTTTAATGTATTTTATGTATTGCTTCTCATAAATTATTGTTAATCTTGAGAAGCTTGAGGTTTGTGTATAAATTGAGCACTCTCTTATATTTATTGGGATTGGATGATTGATTATGTGTGTCTCACATGTAAATTGAATTCGATGGGAACCACAGAGGTTTGTTGAATTACAAATCACTACACGATCTGCCTACGAACAGCTCCTTAATGAATTTGCTAAATTAAACCCTTTCAACTGCAAATTGCATTGTTCTTCGTATCCGTCGTGGAAAGAGAGATGATTAGAGCTTTTCGTGTGGTAACTAACTATAGTCTGATCTGCGAACTTATCATCTAAGTTATCATATACGACATTACGAAGAGTTGCTTCCGTTATGTATATTTAGTGAGTGTGGTGGTTGCTCATCTGCATGACAAGTGGAAAGAATGACAAGTGGTACAAAAGAAACAACGCATCACAACTCATCTTCCGTTCAAGAAAGCGTTGAAATGGTAAATCGAGCTGTGTGGTTAGTCCAATTCATGATGCTCTCGTTTTTCCTTTCTTAAAAAGTGGATTATTTGTTTATACGTAGCACATGATCGTAAATAAAAATTCTTGTCGATAGAATATAAATTAGTGACAGATTTCCCAATTCACACTCCATCCAGTTCCCGATGCGACATTGGTGACATTAATTTTTGCAAATTTTTACACGAGTATCTATTTTTAACATGTTTCTGGGAAGGATTATTATCAAATTGCTAATCTCTATTATTTCCTTGAGGCTTGTCAAAAGCTTCTGAAATGAGGAACATCTTATTTAACAGTTATAACTTATAAAAGATTTCAATAGGACTGTTACAAGTGTTAAGGGCTAGACGTGAACTTTGCCAAATAAGGTTTGATGATGTGCATAATTCACTGTCAAGGATTTTATTCATTTAACTCCATAATTTGTGTGATATGCAATATTTCCCTAAATTTCTGATGAATGATGTCCAATGGGATGTACAGCTTGTATGATTTGTCTCGTCAAAATGGGCTACACCCGAAACTCCCGTTTTATAACTAAATTCCTCGCGATGAGGCCTCATTAGGTGTTTTATAATGAATTAACTTGTTTACTCCCATTAGTATTAAACAACAAAGTGCCAAAAACACAAAAGTATTCAAAGAGTCGTGTGAGAATCTTGGACCAAAAGTTAATTCTTGTTTTTGACTATTTTTAATTGTTTATTTGAGACTTTTGTAAATAACAGCTCACCAATTATTTAGTCCTGTTTGACTGAATCTACATAATACGAAGAATATGTCCCGAGCAAAAGAGATTTGGAGGTTAGAAGGAAGGAAGATAAAATCTGCTCTATTATTCGTTATGATAAGGCATGATGGTACAGAGGAGAGTATTGTACACTCACTAGATGATGAACTACTAGAGTTATATTCTATTCCAAAGTTTAATGTGTACATTGACCACACGCAACACAATTATATTTACAGTCTTCAGTGTTGTTCTGAGTCGTCAACTGACATCAGAATCGAGAGATCTCCAAATCTCATCTTATCGGAGCCAATCAAGGTTATTATCAATCTGCGTTTCCAGTGGTTAATTCGTCTTGTGCACTGTGTTTACTATGTGAGAATGATGAATCCCACGAACAATGAAGTATTCTTCAACAGTGCTCATCTGTAAACTGCCCCAGTTGCATCATTCATAAAGACCACAGAGAGCAAGTCTCTTCCTTGCGATTAACGAAGAATAATTACAGCCAGTAGAGCATATCTTGTAAATTAAAATTTCTTCAGGATTCTATATTTACCCAAGATATTAGGTTCACCAATTACAAGCTCTTCGTAGCTTGTAACCTCATTGTACTCGCATTATCTTCTAATCACATTATATGGTCCTTGTGGTATTAAGGTAATTTCTTACGCTATAACAATTTCTACAATCGATGTACGCCACCAATTCTACAACAACGTTAATTAGTATTACTCTATGATTTCAATACTAGATTATAGTTTGTAGTTTCACGTCTGCCGATCCCATGTAGCTCAAGTGTGTGAATTGGATGTATCAGAAATTCCTTCATGGTGGTGTTTGTAGTTCAATATGTATCGCGTTTCATACCTCGTTATTATGACTTTAGAAGATTTGTAAACATATCACTTAAAACTTCTTTTGCATGCAACAAATAGGCGCCTCAAACTCTGCGTACTTTAACTGAATTTTCTGCTACTTGTCTCCCCGACACTTTTAGAAAAAACTAAAGACTCAAAATATGAAAGCTGTTTTTCAATCTTCAGTCAGCCCAGACATTAAAGCGATAAAGTACATGTAATTAAGGTTATTGATGAAATCTCCGTTTATTTGCACACAACAGCTATGAAATCATGTCAGTCTCACTTTTCAGCAGAGAACAAGTTCGATGATTATTGGAGAAGAAAGTTAACATGAATAAAAAAACTTCGGAGGCTTCGCATGAAGGTTTACCATTTAAATATACTTGATGCCCTACAGCTACTTAATTTCCTGCTGTATAAGTTGTTAGTCGTTGCTCCAATTGCTCAGTTTAGAAGATTCCTAATTTTGTGATAGCATGTTGGGATCTATTTTAACATTATTAAGCATTAGGCACTCACAGATCGATTTTTACACACTGTGTTATGCGTATACGCTCCCAGACTTAACCTCAAACACGTACCTTTTTAAGGAAACAAAATTTAGATGAGTTTTTACTTAAAGTTCCATTAGAAAACGAGCATCTTGTTTGAGCTTACAATTATAATAAATTATTTCCCTAACTGTCCTAGTAGTAACAATGATTAGATTGCTCACCTACTTCGACATACGCACCGCCGATGTCAATTGTACTTAATGACGGATGGTTGATCTCTTAACGCAGGGATCGCATGTCAACTCACACGAGGGGAAAATAGGATTCTTTCTTCGTGGGTCCTTTCTCATTTATATCGCCAGTTTTTTGTGAGGTAGGTTGATCAGACAAGAGAAAATTCGCCAAGGCATTACCTGCGAAGAAGATGAACAGGATGTTTAAAGAAGAACGCAAGCTATATACCCAACCCTGCAGACATATCAACTCACTTTTGCATGCATACGAATACGCGCAAAGGGGAGAATTTTGATTCAGTCGTACTGTGTGGTTATTTCTAAAATCTGGTGACCTATTCAAAAAACAATATACATTTATACACATTAACCCCCATAAACGATGTCGAAACTAATGTGAGGGATGAACTTTTTCAAATTTGCATGTGTACGTTAAACTTCCACACTGCGTCAGATATAACAAGCTTGTTCACCGTCTTTCATTCACAGTCTTCAACTGGACACTCGCTCTTAAAAACCTTTTAATACTTCAGAGAATCCTCAGTAACCAGAAACATTTCTTAGTGAAAAACCTCGGAATCGTTGATACAATTTATACCAGTGTTTAATACTTCGAAATAATACACAGCTCGGTGCTAAATACCCGGCTCATTCTAAACAACCATTTGGAGCTATCGAAACCTCGGAGGAAACTTTAATCGGAAACGAAGAACTAAGGACAATTTTCAGGTGAGTATTTGGATATGGAAAATCGAATAGACTACTTAATTTCATAGAGAGTACGAGCATTCAAAGAAAATTATGATATCAATGCCAATTCAAACAAACTACCCGTGTGTAGATAATTAGTAATGTTCCTTTCCGAAAGATCCGCCTCTATAATTAACCTTCAAACAGTTACGTTAAAATTGAAACCCGGCAATTAAATTGAACTTCAATGAACGCCTTTGATACATAAGCACGAAGCTAGAGATTCATTCCACAATTGTTGGGGCTAAGTTGATTGTATTTTCACAAACAATGGTAAACAAGGCACACAGAGTACAGCAGATAAATTAAGTGTGGGTTAACTGACCAAAGTGTTATCTAATTGTAAATATAGGGCAATTATTTGAAATAAAAATCAGGCTCTCTTTCAACCATGCTAGAAGATACACACCAACATTCCTACGTTTAACTTAGAATATTTCGCTCATGTATATTCTAGTCTGTCTGTTATAATTTGTGATTCGAACCGAAGCAAGCAAATAAGATTACCTGATACTCATTACCTTCTTAATTATAAAAATGTTGACGGAGAATACTGACACAGGTTACACACTCAAGTAGTGCATTAATCATTAATTAAGGTAATTTTCTGTAATCCAAATTCAGAAGTTAAGCTTGTGCAGCAGTGTCTCAATTTCCCCAAGATCATTTAATCCCTCAAATAAGCTTTGCAATTTTTAAAGAAGAATTTAACGTTATGCCAGGATGACGAAGAGATCTGATTTTGATTCTAAACGGTTTCCTTCAACTCAACTTCTCCACCTAAAAAATCTCTTCTGTTATGGAAGGCTGAAGATGAGGTATCTAAAAAATCAATATTCCGATTCCTAACACTTTCGTTTGTTATCTATGAAACGGTGTAACTTATAATTATAGATAAGTAAAGAAATCTGCGATACGATCTGCTAATAAAAAGGGAATTCTTCTAGATTGCAAATAATGAATATCAGAAATGCATTACTAAACTATTCGTAAATGGGAGATTATATGCATTTTTATGTTCAGTACTTTCGTTTCGGATTACTATTAAAACCAGCAAACTGGAAAGACAAAGAAGAGAGATCTGTGAACATTGTCGAATGATTTTATTGCAGTAATTTCGAAAATAGTTTCAGGGAAAATATTAGTAGCAAAACGATGTTTTAATTACTCAGACGGACAGTTGATGGGTGGAGATGAGGATGTCTGTCAGAGTGAAATGGTACTAACATTCTAACACAGATTTTTTGACGTGAGGGGTCGATTGAAATTACTAATTTCAAGTTGCATCTCTTGTAGTCCGTTCCGTATGCTAGTGCGTTTGGTATCAATTTGTTCAGAACGAGTTCACGCATCCACAATAGAACAAGTGTATTTATTGTTAATTGAAAGCACATGTCATTAAATCTACGGTGGATGAAGATGCTCACATGCAGAGTGCGCATGAAAGAACGATTTATTTAATTAAATGCACTGCCTAATTAGTGTAGTTGTAGTGGTTGAATGCTTGCGTATTCATTAACACTGCTCCCTGTAATTAATAACTAACATAAGCAATATGGTATTCTCATCTTCCTACACATGTTTAGCCCACAACTACGACCAGCTCTATTTAAATTCATTCACTTACGAAATAATCCTACATTCATAATTAATTTATCAAGAATTTGGGTGATTAGGAAACACTTGAGATCACACACACGGTGAATGAAGACGTCTGTGTTTTGTGTCTTGTTTAATTCAAAATATAAATGTTGTCTGTATTGTCTGGTGAAACTTTTGCGTCTCTTGAAGTAAAATATTTTGTTAAAAAAATTATATACCAGTTTTTCTGGAAATTATGAATGATGACAAATCGCTCACTGAAGAAAGTTTTGAGGCATAAAGTAAGAAAAAAGATTTTGTTTTAAGGCAAGTTTCTTTTCTTTCCATCATGACTCATAACCTAAGTCAGTCAGATTTTTATTATGCTATAATTTCCAATTCAGGTAGCAGCATCACTAATAGGACATTATAATGTAAGGCTGTTTACTTGTACAAGCGAAAATATTTTATGAAGACAGATGTGACTGTGTCTGTACCCCTTGTTTGATTAATTGTGCACCAGTGTGGGCTAGAAGTCGTCAATTTAATCGTAAGGTGTAAAATGCTACCCTCACCTTTGGTACGGGGAAGGTTATGAAATGAACTTGTGGGAGTAAACAATTTGTCAATTTTAAGTACAACTTAGGAATGCATAATCGTTTTTAAGAAAGCTAGTTATATAAATTACAGCTTCGCACCCTTATGACAGGACATGTCAAGTTGGTGGTAAAAAACAAGCACACTTTTAGACAGATGAAGATGAGTTTCTAATAAATTGCAGACAATTCCAATTGAAAGTTGTTTGATTTTAATTTTGATCGTTTCATAATGTAAGGAAATTTCTGTGTACAATAAGCACCCATATTGGTGGATTTTTCAATTAGAAATAAGACTTTATTCAGCAAAAAATATAGACATACGGACCATGTTAAGTCTGTTCCTTTTTAACTGAAGAGAAATTTGCAGTTAAAATAATTCTTCATATGTTCTCATCGTTGTAGCATGTACCTTGCCTTAGATATCATTGGAAACATTTAATTGTTCAGGTAAAAAATAGGGTTCTATTGGAAAAGTGAGGCTTTTAGAATTTTTCGAAACTGAATATCGTTCGTGTATAAGTGATTCCGTTGAGTTATTAAAGAGAGGCCAGGGTATTTCATTTGGAAGCAAAAACCACTAACAAACTTGGTTAGGATTAAACCGAATGGAATGAAAATACTACGTGGTATGTAATGCGAAGGAGGGTTGAATTTTTTGGGTGAAAATTAACGCAGTCAAGGTAGACAGATCACAAATCCTACAGCATTGTTTCCTTATAATGAGCAACAAGGAGAATATGTGCTACAATAATTCAATGTGGATTAAATATGAAAGATGTACGTACACATATATTCGTTCATGGCCGCAATCCACATTGGCTTTCGCGTATACGCAAACACACTCAACTCTCAACTTAATAATCTGCTTAAGATTTAAGCCTAGTTAACTTAGTTTTGTCTCAAAAGGGTGGAAAAGTGGGTGAGTTTCATTATGATCTTCATTGCGAACAAAGATCTTCACCACATTGCATTCATTCTATGTTGAGTCTTTCCATGTGTACCATCCCAGATTTTGGAATGTGTTGTTCTAAACACCGTGCTCTGTGATTTTTTAAGTATCTTCCCAAATCAACAGATTCAACTACTGTGGATTTATTTAAAAAGGAATTCCCTTAAATTCTTCGAAAATAAATAAAGTGCTAGTTTCTAAATTAGTGAATTTAGTTTACTCCTAGTACAATTCAACAATGTAGAATACACCTATGAATATTTACACAGTTTTACTTAAACTATAGATTTAGTTATTCGGCATTTACAAAAGCAACTCTATTGTAATCAATTAGCGTAATCATGGGCTGTTCTTTTATACGGACACAATTAGGATAAAGTAAGCAGTTGCTGAATAATTCAATTTAGAAATAAACTTATTAACAATCTGTGATTGGATTCTTTTCAGGAAATGACCGACTTGATTTGAAACCAAAGAAATACTTCCAAGCAAACATGAAACAACCAAGAAACTGGGAACAGTAGAATGAAAAGAGAAAAGTCCCTTCCTGGTTGTTTGTCTCCATTCAACTTACCCTGAGAGATCAATTGACTCTACTCGACTGCCACAAACTGCTGGACACCTTCCGCAAATCCTAAAAATGAAACTCAACAAGTATTTTGACCAACTGGTCACTTATGGTTTATCAATTGCTACTATTTTAATTTTACTCTCGCTTCTCCAATCATCGGAGTGCTCTAAACCTTCACAAAAAGTCACAACTCACCGTAGGTATTCAGACAAGCGTAGTTCTTTCTTGAAGAATCCTCTCTGTGATTCTGCGAAATGCAAAGAGCAGCGGAATGGAATTAAAAGCAAGAGCAGCAGCAGCAGCAGCAGCAGTAGCAGCAGCAGCAAGAAATTCCAGTTTCCCTCAACTTACGCATCTGCTGTTTCTTCTGCTTCAGCCAGTAACCAAAATTCCTCCGTGGATTTCCACGAGTTGAAAGACTTGATGAGAAAGACACGGAAGAAATGCAAGACAGTAAATTACAAAGGATTTGACTGTCAAAAGGTTAAGTGGTACGTGTGGCTAGTGAATGAGTTTGACAATAATGTCACCGCAGTGACTTCTTGGATTGAACTTCTACGTAACGAAGACTTGAGCCAATTGACAATGGCTGAGAGTGAACTACTCACTCCAGATGAGACTTGGTATGACAAGTTGCTCCACAAGTTAGTCGCCAAGTGGGGTGGGCCGATGGATGAGTTTATGTTTCGAAAGTACAAACAGTACGTCAAATCCAGAGAACTCCGTGTCAAAGTGCCCCTCATCGGGGAATTAAAGATGTCTCCACGAGTTCATTCAGTCGCTGTGACAGGCCGGTCTACTCCCAGATGGTTTTTCGATCCAGGATTCAACCTCAAATTGAAACTTCCCTTCTTCAAAGACGAACTGAGTAAGTCAAAACATATTAAAGTCTCCAAAAATCTACCCAAAAATTCATGTCGCCACCATTTCAATTTAAAAGGAACTCAGTTCCTCTTGTTGCATGAGTTTCAAGGCAACACACATTCGTCAAGCCCATCTTGATGCAATGACACTTTTTCGATTTTACTCAGACCCCGTGAAAAATGCAGTCCTGCAAATTTTACGTGACTCTTGGGAGACTGTGAACAAGTGAAATGAAAAATATAATTTTGCATGCATGAAAACATAAACTTTGAGATAAAAAGAAGAGAAGGAGCTCTGGTTTTTATTGTGCAGAAGAAATCTCCTCGTATGAATTTTTACTGTCCTTGACCATGCTTCTTATTCTTACGCTTAACCTATTTCACGTAACCAACATTCGTGAATTTGTTTCCTATATCATCACAACCTCATACGGTGCACACAAAGATTCGATACCATCTGAAAGCGCTCATTTTATCAGCAATCCTTCACCACAGTCTTAGCTTAGACACACACACACACACACAACCTATCTTCACGTCTTCATCCTTATTAGACTGCCTCAATTGCTGAGGTGTACGCCGGCTGTGTGCGTTTACACCACCATCACTTCACATTTCATACCGATGATGATAATCTCTCGAGGCTTATAATCAAAAACCTCCAAGGAGGTGCAGCGTAGCATAGTTTACTTTGAACCACACTTTCTGTGCACCACAGCTTAGGATGTTTGAAGAAGCCAGTCTTCCTTCAAAAATGAATTGGTTGGCTTCTCGTGTGTGCATTTGGCTTAAACTTACAAGACCAGCAGCAGCAGCAGCTTCAGGAGGAGGAGGAGGAGGTGGACCATGTGAAATAATCGGAGATTATCTCCACAACATTATCATTACTTGATATCCACTTACTGCCATCAGTTAGGAGCAACTGCCTTTTGACGCCAAAACCAACATTCAATTTCCTTTCGATTCCATTTACCACGTCACATTAACCAGGGTGAATGGGTTTTGGCTGAATCAACTTGTCTTTACCAAGAGAAACGCGCTTAATGGGATCCTCGTGGGGATAATAGTTATGAGGCATGATTTCCAATATTCCGATTACGAATCCAATGCAATCTGATAAAAAGTTCAAGACGATTGAGAAATTTCACTGCTTGTAATTAAATATTTTGAGACACAGGTACAGAATCATTGTAATGGGAGAGAGAAACAGCAGATGCAAGTCTCTTAAGGTATTTCACCTGATGCGAGAAACTTTCTGAAGAAGCTCAGAATTTAAAGATTTTTTGCGACAAGAGTGCATTCAATTATTTATAATTTGTGCAGCACAGTTTCTTCTGCAGAAAAAATTATGACATATTGTGAGACTTCCATAATGCACATTTAATTTGTTGTAGACATGAAGATTTCAAAATAAAATTTATGATGGGTAACAGCAGTTCAAAAATAGTTTTTACTCTTCAAACAGTCTTTATCTGATTTTCTCTTGAGGAATGCAATTTAACGAAGAGTTTTTATTTCAAGTTTTCGAACTTAAGTTTAGAAACTGTACGTGAACTTTTAAAAATACTTGAATGAAAAATAAGAGAGGGATTAACTATACGACGTGCATTTGGGTTGAGAAATTATGTGTCATGCTGTGAAAATTCGTTAAGTAACACGTTACAATCACATTAAATCCTTAACGTGGAGCTCACAACAACCCACCCTGTACATTCCCAATGTGTTTAGCTGTCACGTTGAGACAAAGCTGTGCTGGCAAATTTGCAATTAGTATTTAGTTGTACTGGCTAACAAATCATGCATACACATATCCTACTTCAGCCTAAAACCATGTTGACACGATTGTTATATTAAAACGAACGGTTGTATGAATATGTGAACAATACAATGTAGGCCTAATAACGCACCGCCCCAGAATTAATACCCTGCAGCCTTCAAACCTCTACGTTTTATGAAATCCTTAATTCCACTAGATAACTACCAAAACTAATAACTAAACGCGTCTAATTTTAATTGCTACTGCTGCTGTACAACTAGTACGAAATGGAGTTGTTTTACATGCTGCAATAAAGTTAAAACTTCCGAAGCAGTTTTTGGCAAGGACCGCAAGGACCGAGTGAATTTTTATGAGGAAGATAAACGTAATGGGCTATTCAGATTATAAAAAAGGTTATTAGAGTTCGATAGCTTCAGTAAATTATTAGATGTAAATATTAGGCGTGTAGTACGAAGGATTTTTCCTGTTAAAGATGTAATTACACCCACCACCTGAGCATCACAGAGTTCGCAAAACCATCTAAGACTCGCTCATTTATCACGGTTCTAGATTTCATAACGGGGTCTTACCTTTAGATAAGGTTAAATGATATAACTAATTAATAGAGAATAGTGAATATCTAGACTACAAGTAGAGCTTCTTGAACTCTTTCTATCTTTTCTATGAACTCTTCAAATTCCTAGCTCAATGATTAAATTGTAACTTTCCACTCTACTAATTCCATGAATTCAGCTTAATGTATTGAATAGTCGTGTCTAACACAATTTCATATGTAAGAGGCTGGTCCAGATTTATTGTGACGTCATTTGCAAGTTCATGAAGTTCGATTTAATTATATAGGTTGAGATCAGCTTGATAATCCTTTCTTAATTTCAATTGATTCATAATTAAAATTCATCCCTGGTAGATTCAAAATATGTGCAGAAATAGTGAAACACGCTATTAAAAACGTTATTCCCGTTATTTGTAGACAGTTTTATGGGATGTATTAAGCTATAATAATTGATACTAAGCCCAAGATATGCGATATGATATCTTCGGAAAGTAATTACAATTTCGGATTAAAGGATCTATATAGTTGGCAGGAATAAAGTCCGTTTTATCTGACAACGGAAGCAACACACATCAAACGGGTAAACGGGCATCAAGCAAATTGTCACGGTAGCAGATTCCTTCCTTTGTTTCGTGTAGCTGTGTATGTTTATTTAGAATTCAATTGTTAGTTACATCGCGGTAATGAATATCGCAAGAATAAACCGAAGCTGTAATACACACACACAACTCTCGTTGTAACTTTGGAGAGGAGAACCATTTTATTACACAGAGGATAACAGTCACTTATTGTGTAACTATCAGGAAAAAATCTGCCCCTTTTTAAATGAGCTTTGCCATCCGATAAATAAGGACGACGAGGAGATGGCATTTTGCATGGTATTTCATAAGTAGGACTCCTAGAATCCTAGACGACTGCACACTCTCAAACTGTAACATATATACCGAACATGATTATTGCCCTCATGTGTCACTGCAGTAGATAAATCCTGTGATTCACGTTCATTTTTTAAATGAGGTCCAATTACTAAAGCTTTTTTATGTTTCGACACGTTTCAGAAGTGGCAATTTCCACGGGCCCAAGTTTCCTCGCTGGAATAGGCACGGGAATAGCTCTGCTCATCTTGAAGAGCCTCTTGGCACCATTTTTCTTTGGGATCAAGTATATGCTGTACAACTTCTTCTGGAAAGAAGGAAGTCCTTGGGACATGATGAAGTCCATTTGGGGCGGCGGTTGGGGTCCAGAGCCGTGGGAGTCCCAAGCCCCACCTCCAGCCATTGAACACTACGAGCCTCCAAACGTCCACAACCAGTACGACAACGGCAAAGAACAATACGGAGCCTCAGGACCCGGAGGAAGTGGTTTCGGCTTTGGCTACAACGGAGGAGGAGGAGGCAATTACGACCAGAAGCTGCAGTTCTCCCAATTAAATCCAATTCTGCAAGGACTAACGGGACCATCGAACGGATACAAGAGTTCCTTGGAAGAAGGTCGTCGACAGCATTTCAAATCTCTGCTGACAGGTCCTTCTGAGGATTCTGGCTACGGAATGACTGGAGGCGGAGGAATAATCTCCGAGTCGCAAGACCGTCCTGACATAAAGAACGGAGAGTCAGGGTTCAACTATGTTCCTTCGAATGGGCTGCAAGCGGAAGTGGAGAACTACGATCCCTTCTACAGTCCATTGTTATCTCGAATCGATTCCATCTTCACGCATTTGGGATACCATGACGAAGGATGTCGTGAAAGAGCTGTGTGCTCCATTTACAAGTTCCCTGTGAAATACGCTCCGTATTCCAACCTTCTTTCTGCCCAACTTTCCAAGTAAGTACAAGTCCATTTCTTTTTAGAATCTTCAAGTAAGTTTGCTTCTTAAGTCACACACAAGAATAACAGACAAATTATACATCTCTTCTGTAAAAAAATATCACGCTCCTAGTTCAAATGCATGCAGAACACGAGTTTACATTTCAATCGTGTGTGTTATTTATTCCTAATTATATTGAATTAATCTCAGAATTGCGTGCCACGACTGAAAGTCTGATAGCGCAGAAAGATGAGTTGATCTCCGGTGCGTTTCCAATGACAATTTCTTGGGAGGAAACTCGAATCATTAATTTCACTTCAGCCGCAACTTTGCAATAAATGTTGCAGTTTAAGTACAACTCACAACTAATTGACTTGACATTGAGAAGTCAGCTCACTTGTTCGTGGCCAAGTGTTTCTTTCACTTTTTTTACAATTGAATTTCATCATTTACCCCCTCTTTAAAATTCTTTTAAGAGTGATTTACTTTTTCACGCGTGAAAAGTTGCATACGTGTCGATTGTTGAAGTATAAAAATGAATGGTTGGTAGTTTTACAGACATGCGTGTAAAGGAATGCATTTTTATAAAGCCTCTCTTAATTCAACGACTTGATTGACAGTTGTCACGATAAGTCATAAGTGCGTAGAAATCGAAAAGATTGGCTTGATAATAAAGTCACACGCACATTTTGATTCAAGTGTCATCACAAAGCTGCCTGGGAGCCATAAGCCAAATTTGTGTTTCAAAGCGCAGTTTTCAAGCGATATAATTTCCAGGTTTCGTATTAGAAGAATTTGAATTTCTAAAAATATAAAATTAAGGATGATGAATGGTCAAGTAGAATATCTTTAATCAAAATGAATCCGTAGCAGGAGCCTCTTTGTCATCTCATCTAATCTAAAGTAGGAAATGCGGCAGATGATGTAAGCGGATTCGGAATGTAACCCAAAATTTAGATTGGCTGTGAGATATATTAAAACAGTAACTAGGGTAAAAATGTCCTAAGAGATTATCACTGTGATTATTTCAAAAAACTGTATAATCAAACACAGAATTTTGTTTAATCTGACAAGATCGCTGGTCGCTGTGTCTTTCTCAGTTGTGAGTCTGAAGATAAAGGTTGACAGAAGAATTCTTCCATATTTAAAAACTTGAATATTCTTATCTACTCTCCTTTTAACAAACCAACTTCTGAATTCATGGAAATAGAACGCGTGGGCTTCCTCAAAATGCAAAAGTTATTCACACCTTTTTACTCATCTTGAGTTGCGTGCCTTCTTTAAATGCGAATGTGATAGATGAGATTGTCTTCTTGATAGCCAACTCACAGCCATAAAAAAATTCACTTTACTCATCCGAGCTCAAAGCACAAAGATGTAAACTTTTCTGCTGACCTCGATGCTCATTTTGTCAACGATTTTTACTATTGTTAGCTTTTTAGTCTGATAGCAACAATACGCAATGTGACAAGTGAAGCGACCATAAAGGGTCACCACTAAAACAAAACGAGTAGCAGGACTTTTACTACTTTGTGTACTCTCCCTTGTGTCAATCATAATTAGACTGTGTTAATTAACATTATAATAAATAAATTGATTGGAATTACAGGCACCAAAGCGAGCTTAAGCGTCCAGTAACCTCTTCCTCGAAAGTACTTCGATACTTTAAGTACATGAAAGCTGCGAAGGATGGCCAAGGAGCTGCTAATTGTATAGAAATGTACCCCAAGTGTACAAATGACACAGATTCTGTGTCGAATCTCCCAATGGTAATTCAATCCCGTTCCTCTAACATGCACACCACTAACATTACTACTCACTCCCCAAAATCAAAGCAAATCTAACTAATCTAATATGAAACTTGTATAGATAACCACATTTAATCAACTAACTGAGCTAATGGGTCCGGAAGTATCGGGTCCTAGTGGAGGATAAAATAATCCACGTCGCGGATTATTTTTGCAAGCTTGTGGAGCAATGGACAAACAGAAGATTGATATTATTACATGTTAGCAGTATTGAGGAGACGTTAAAGATGGTTGCTACTACTGTGTTATACATAACATTATATACTCCGTTTACTTAAACATGGACAGTTTATATGTATCCCAATACTTCCTCTGGACTTACTCAGACATTTTGACAATTAATTTTGAACCTTTGACGCTCTCCAAACAAAAGATCTTTAGTTACTCCCACTTCTGTAGGACTTTGCTACAAGTGTACATCCTTTTCCAAGCCATTTAGTTAATTATGACAAACACGTAGCTTATTTAGAGAAAAGTTTTACGTAAAATAAGTAACTGCTCCGGAGTACACACACTTTGTGGGATCGACGCAAGACGACACTAAATGATTGTATGCTGTTGATTAAATATAAATTAAGACTATTAGTGATTATCACTCAAGAATGTTTCTAGACAGACGAATAACACCTTCTGTAATAGTATTATCATTAAGGCTGTGTTCTACGAAGAGAGTTGTGCATGACAATCAAAGTCAAAGAATAGTTCCTCTTCATCGACGAGATTTCCTCAAAGAATCTCAAGTTTTGGCAAATGTGGCGGAGTACACGACACGCTAATAAACCACACAAATCTCGTTCAGTTTTCTGAAGTACGCCTACACACAATGAATGTTGATACACAGACGACCATACTTTTTTATGAGGACAATGAGTGAATCGGTCTTTATGAGTTTAATATTAAAGAGCTTGTAATTAAATACACTGACATCCTGTTAGCATCTACGAGAAGATGACCGAAATTACGAAGAACATGTTCCTTTTGAATGAAATGGATCAGATTTTGCACAACTTCTGCAAAGTATCAGTTTCTCCTGGATGCGCAGACTACATGGAGCCTCAAGCCATAAAACTTGCATGTCATGTTGTACTATGGCTAAATGGCAACGATTCGCTTCATTAATTAATTGCAAAGTAATTGGATACATTGAGTGGGGCTGAATCGACGGATATATTCGTGTGTAACGTTGAACGTGCAGTGTTAAAAATATTAAAGCTATTTTGGCCAAATGTATGAGCTATGCCTAATCCTCTAATGCCTAACGATGAGATTCTTTCGAATTTCCATCCAGCGGTTCTGTATGCAAATTCACCTACATTTTGATGCAAAGGAAACCATTAACATAAATAATACTGTAGTAAGTTATCTAGTAAGTTATTCATGTTAGAATTTTGTACTTACAAGTATTGATGACACAATACAAATTAATCAAGTTGTTAGATTTGTTTTAGTATTAACGATGGGTTGGTGGCGACGAGAGCAATGCAATTTTGCACTTTCATGCACCATTATTTATTAACTTTGTATCATGTGCTATTATTATTTATGCTATACGATATTTTTACCTACATTGAAAATTATGTACTGTTAGTTGTTAGTTGTATCGAACTTATATTTGACTGTGAAATAAACAAACTTGTGTAGAGAAAAATTGGAAAGATTCGCTTATTATTGTGTCTCAATTTGTAAATTATGCAAACGCTAAACTACTTTTTAGCTTCTTTTAGCTTCATGGAAGTTAGGAGTTCAGGTTAGAAGAGGTTTCTGATTCAAACTGCATCGTCTTCTTCCCTTCTGTTCTACAGAATGAATCGGATCTAAAGACTTATTGTTTTACCTTGGCCTGTTGCCTCGTCCACCAGGCAAAACTCAGAGATTTCCGAAATCCCACATAATTCATGAGAATGGCCTCACTTCCTGTGATAGAAATTTTGACTGGTTTTTCTAACTGAAGGATGTGTGAGGATGGAGGAATTGCTGGAGTCCTTGTCACATGGAATGTTCCATGCAACGGAAGGACGACGTGTCTCCTTAAGGCTGAGTGGGAGGGAGCCCTCGAGACAGAATAATCACCTAGTGATGAAAGTGTGAACTAAGTGACGGACGCCAACTTTCTCCTCAAAATGTAAACAATGAAGATTTGGGGAGAAAGTTATCGAAACATCTTTCCTGTTTAATTAATTACACGCAGCCTTATTTGCTCGAAATAAATATTATTTCAGTTCCAAAAATTTAAGAGCTCAATTCGAGCACCTTTTCGTGACCTTCTAAGGTCACACCTGAGGGGGGTAGGGTCAAACCGGCCAGTTCCCGCCTTGGAATCGTACCACAATGCCCCGTTTCTATGTTAAATTTAGTTAAAAGCTTGAATAACTCCGTTCATACTAACTATTACGAAACGTGGTTTTGCATGAATGAACACACAAAGACTACCTTCCAAGTGTTGCTCGCCGATTTCGAAATTTTTGTTCGTAGGTTTTTTAATTAAATAATTAAACTTAAAAAACGTGTTTTTCGAAATGTGGAGAAGTTTTTCGAAAATTGACGAGCAACAAGTTATTCGCCTAGATTTTACATAAAATATACGCTACACACATTTAATGAGCTTCAAAATGCAACTGAGAAATAGCCAATTCGAATTCGTAAGGCTACTGGTATAGGGAAACTTAGTTCTGCTGGAGCCGCCAGGTGCCCGGTCGGTGCTCCTACTCAGCCTTAACGATACAAGAATGTGTGAACAACATTAAAATTGAAAATCAAACCCACCATTCTGTGTGGCAGGAAAATCTGAAGAATTCGTCGAAGAAGAATTGTGCAGACATCAACACTTCAAGTTTGAGAGAATCTTCGTTTCAGGTTGGTCTGTAATCTCCAAGAAAATACAAAACGAGAGTTAACCTTAATGTGAGTATCAAGAAACCTTAAATGAATCTCGAATTGTTTCACAGAACACTCAGATTATTCGTCCCCATCGGTTTCCAGAAGGAAGCGAAATCTGTGACGATCTATGAATAGTCACGATCGTACTCGATCGAGTCGTTATTTCCCGAGCTGAACTCCAAAGCAAACTGAAATACAATTTCCCAAAGACACAATTAATTAATTGATAGCCAATATACAAAATGTATTGTGACTTATCCAAATTATACTTGATTGGCAAGTCTTCTCGAAAACTTATCTCTTTGAAGTAGATTTGCTGACGTTGTAGACCAAATACGATTATCCCACATTGTGTGAATCTATATTACTAATTGGCTTATTCTCTCTGTCCGTCTGTCTGTTACTTTTGAACCGCCCGCCAAGCCTTGTGGGGTAAAGTGAGAAATTATGAAATCCAGTTTCACACGTTTGGGACAGCGAGACTTTAGGGTAACCGATGAAACGTTAGGGTTTCTACCTTTCCTAGGATACCTTATGGTTCAAAGCCACACGTTTGGGTTCCAAAAGATACGTTGGGGTTCCAAAAGATACGTGGGGGTTCCAAAAGATAAGTTAGGGTTCCAAAAGATACGTTGGGGTTCCAAAATATACTTTAGGGTTCCAAAAGATACGTTGGGGTTCCAAAAGATACTTTGGGGTTCCAAAAGATACGTTACGGTTCCAAACGATACGTTAGGGTTCCAAACGATACGTTAGGGTTCCAAACGATACGTTAGGGTTCCAAACGATACGT
>JAQGAC010000010.1:0-106222 GCA_034696585.1 Isotomurus maculatus | reverse complement strand
AATTTTTGCCTGTTTATTTGCAAATCTGAGCTATGAGTGTACCCGGTAAGGATCTGCTGTCTACCGTAGCTACCCTGGGTTTTGGGGGATTGGTAGAGTTGATCTAGAATCTAGACTCTAGACTCACTCACAGCTTGAATCAAATACGGAATAGGATGAATTGTGGATGTCACGAAATAAGGAATGATTACCGATTCCATTTCTTCATTGGACACGCAAATTCCTCACGGACAATTGGGTTGTATTACTACTACTGCTGACTTCTCTATTGTAGTTCTGGTGTACATTGACTTATGTACTATTTTGGCTACAGGGAGGCTACACATGCCTGTATTCTTGACTCTATTGAGCTTACTACAAATTAGTGGTTTAATCCAAAGTGAGTCATTTTGTTTATTGCGTGCGTATAGATTCCTTGAGCTACCAAACCAAATATTTACCTCAAGAATAAATAATGTCTCGGGGTTATCAATCCTGAATTCATTTTCGATTTCACTGTACTTGAACCAGTAGACAATGCAAAGAAAGCGAATGCTTAAAAAGCTGATACACGCAGCCGTACATCTTGCACGCATTGGCTACAACAAAACAATAAAAAGAACTCATTCTTGGATTTGTTTTATATTCTTCTCCGGGATGATTAAATATCTTTTGAAGTTCTCTGACCATCTGTTGTTGCAGAACAACTTCTGTGAGTTGTTGCTGTATATGTAGGATATATGTGCCCAGCACTGTCGAGTCCATCTCTCTCCCTTGTCACTCTGCATACTCATGTCTCCTTCAAAAGTCAAGATCTGGAAGTTTATTTCTATTTTGCATGAAATTGTTTCTTCTATCTCAAATCCACAGAGAGGTTTGCAAAGGGTGAATGACGAATGATGTCAAGTACCAGGAGAAGAATGAAACAAGATCACATGAAGAAATGAAAAGATAAGAAAACTTCCACTTCCAGTGAAATGTTTATCATATCTCAACTTGTTTCTCTCTTGCGGTGCCTCAAAGCAAAAGTGTATTGACGGACTAATTGTAAAAATGGCTTGTGTAAAACATCAAGCTTAGCTTTAGACTAAATAATAAGGACGTATGTTTAATATGCGATTTTGAAACCAAATCCACAATCAAGATTCGTGCCACATCAGCGAAAAAACAGGAAAGCTGAGTCGTTAAATTGTGGACAACGTGCTTACACTCAAAAAGATGTGATTGAAGCGAGACACAAAATCATTTTGAGTGAATTATTTCCAAGTATTTTTCTGCCTATCAAGTTTTGCTCAGTGTCGATTACACGTATGATGAATTAACAATGAGTACGTGTGACGTACACTTGGTGGTCGTCTTACTTTGGAACAAATTGAATGTGTTTCATGATAATGAAGTGGAGAGTCGCATTTCACTTGTTAAAAACAATTAGACTGGTGCCAAAGTAGGGAATATTTATAATTTATGACTCGTGCAAAATGAATTTACACGCTACCTTATGTACATCCAACTGATCTCCCTGCTAACTAAGAGTCTTTCTCAGAAGCTGAAAACAAGCGAGGTCACGTCAGAAGGATAATATTTACTGAGTTCAAGCAGTAAAAAGTAGACACACGGACCATAAAAATAACCTCTTAGGCATCTGAAAGAAACAGTGCCAATTTCACATTTACATATTAAATGTTATGATGAGATGAGATTCTAAATTGCATCTTCTCTGTCACATCTAATCTGATGGGATACGGAGATCAGCAAGGTACCAGGCACACTGCTGGGTGCTGAGCTCCTCACAGTTCATTCTGTCTGTCAAAGTACTTAAGTATATACCTACACAGAGTTGATGATTGGACTCGATTTTTTTGCACGAGATTGCACACACACACACACACTTGCTGGGGAAATACTTCGCAGGAACCTACTGACAACTCTGACAGAGATTCTGAGATTCTTATGGAGTCTTGAGCTTCAGCTTTACGAGGAATTTGATTTGGTCTGTGTAAATCGTATGAACAGGGAACAGCAGGTTCTGGCAGGAGAAAGTTTATTCAGTTTATTGACTGTGTGTGTGTAGAAGGAAAGTCGGATGGGAAGAATGGTAGGGCGTGTTGGCGATGTAAAAGCAGGTTCGTTCAATCATAATAATGAAAGGGATGAATGATATGATTATGTATGCATTTAAATAGAGTCATGGAAGAAAATGAGACTCATCCCTCATTTCACTTCACCTTTCCATCTCAATCTACTTGGGAATTATTATTGCCTTCTCCTCAGGGGTGTAGTGTGGTGATGTGGTGAATGGCTCTGGCATACTTACGTAGGTAGTCTTCCCTTTCTCTACTTCCCATAGTAGTTTGTCTCAGTTCAGCAAGGCCCCAAGTATAAAAGAGAAGGGAGGGGATAATTTGCAACAAAGAAAGGTTCCTAAATGAAGCATCTCTGAAATGAAACCAGGCCACTTTCTCTCTGCTTGATGAGATCCATTTTGTTCCGTGAACCTGCTTATCAACTTGCATTACTCGGCTTACCCAGCCCTGTAACAACAAATTGCAAATATGTCGACGGTGTTCAGGACTTTCTTTCCTAGAAACTGTCTGAGCAAATTCGAGTTGAGTTTGAGCGGACAAAAAACTTGGGCTCGTATTACATTTTACGTATCCCATCTTTCGCCGTGTGGCTCAGACTGAAGGTTGAAGGAAAGTTTTGAAGACTAGCAAAGAACGATCCGGAGGCAGAACGGCGAACAGCGTGGTGGTTGATCTCTTTGAACTTGAGGGAATCTAATTTGAAAATTATCTCATTTCATCTTTCTGGTCAAAGCTATTTTGCGTTTGTTCATAATGAAGGGAATGATGAAAGTACAAAAGGGTCTTGTGGTTGTGTCTCCTTTGCAACACAGGGAAAGGTCATTAGTTGCAAATGTATGTAGATACATTCAGAAAGTAGCCTTCAGGTGAATCCTTAATCGAGGATAATCAATCATGATGAAATGATGGTAAAACAACAAAGACTTGGTGAATACACTCCTCTTCTTGGGCAAGTATTTAGATAGGTTGTAAAGATACAATGTGTCTTGTGTTGTGTTGTAAATGAATTAGGATGCAATAATAATAATCCCTGAGGTGCAGGATACAACGAAGAACCATTTAGGTTCATTATGGATACCTGGAGTATCAATCATCCTTTCTTGAACTGCATTAATTTAAAAGGATTAGCAAAACCAGGATGAAAAATATTGTAGCAGTTTTTTAAATTTTTGCATCTCATCAGAGATCCGTGTTGGTTTCGAAGGAGAAAAGAGACTCAATTTTAAGTATGGCGAGTCTGTTGTGAGTCAACGAAAGACTTGAACAGATTGAGGAAGAAAAAAGTTGAAGGAGTCAAGTGCAAGGTGAAGTTCTTGAAGGAAAGGGTTGCTTTATTTGATCTTCTTGCTCTGTGTCTTATACATACGAAGAGATCACAGCTGGCAAGCGCTCCTCTAAAACTTTTTTAACGAAAAGCTCTGAGAAAAAAGCTTAGAAGTTCACCATCTCTTCTCTATAATAATTGATGCATTCCGAGCAACCGCTTCGTCCGTCTGCTTTACACTACCAAAGGATTTTACACCATATCTTATAGTTACACAAACTGGACCAGCAGCAACCTGCACGAAGCTTCAGTTCAATCTTTGATGGCTTCGAAAGTTTAAGAGGAAAATACAAGTTACATTGGTATAAAGCTACTGAATAGTATATGTATGTACATTCTACGTGTCTGTCTCTGCTAAATCACAACTGATACATTGAGAAACGAGCACTTTAAACACTTGTGATTCAGTTCTTCCTAATACCTTCCGACTGATATGTGTAAATCTACTCCAACTTCAACTCATTTAGGTTATGTGTATAATAAACCAGACCGGGCACAAAACAAAGCGAAACCAATGTGGTCTAGGTGGTTCGGTTGTTTAGAAGATTTACTTTGGTTTCGAATAATTTTGTGCTCCTACATTTAATGCCACAACTGCTATTACTACTACTACGAGTCTACCAGTACCCTCATTATGAAACTGGATGCACAGGGAGAAGATATACATTTTAACCAAGTTCAAACTTTTTTTATTTCTAGTCTGGCTTTCTGAACCGGCGACTTAGACTTGACTTTCCTGAAAGTACAAGATTATGATGATGATGCTTATTATGATGGATATGATTCTCAGATCCATTTATGCGTTGCATGCTATCGTCACTATACAACAATAGACTTGTAGTTTATATCAACATTAAGGTATTCATTTTCTGTGGAAAACCTGTTATACTCTCGCATACACAGTAATGATAATTTTGTATCTAGCTGTAATCCTAAACTAGAAATGAATTACATATTGCATAAAGAGTTCGATGAAACTGTAGAAGGATGAGATATCAGCTTCTTCATTACAAACGGAAAGTTGTCTGAGCTGCAGAAGAGGCTTAAATAAGTTCTTAAAGTAGTCATAATTACTGCAGAGAAATGCTCTATTCATAAATTCCAAAAGAGTGCAAGTCCTCCATACGTGGCTGATGTTTCTTTCGTGTAAATCACTCTTTCTCCCTGATTGTTTGAGCCAAATTACATCGTCAGGAGAGCATCTTTATTCCTTATCTTATCTTTTTGTGAATTACCTTTACTTACTACCTACTACTACAATCTGCTACCTACTTATGTATACGCCGACAAGATTCTCTTTTATTGCCAAGCTCATTACACTTTTACTTGAGGATGGTGGGGGCACGATGATAGGTAGGGATATATGCGTAGGTACCGTGTAATTTTACCTCTTGAGCTGATTTGCAAAATAGACGATACGGATCCGCCCCAAAACTCATCAGAGCTGCTGGACACTCGAAGCAACTCATCCAAGCAAAAATTAAACGAACAAAAAAGTTCGGGACTTGTCTATGAATTTTAACGTGAACATTTGTATGCGTGTAATTTACTTGAACTTCTATTTCGTCCAGCAGGTGTGTACGCAAGGTTAATTATGTCTTGTTTTTTGTACTCACCTCCCCCTTAAAATAGCAGTCACTCGTTTCAAGGCAAAGATTCCTTTTTCCTGGTGGACCATGGGAAATCTGTTGTCCTCCAAAATACCATCAACCACCACAATCTTTCTGATATAGACCACACCACAAGTATATCGAATTTCTAAATATGTGTCCCTTTGAAGGTCATGGTTTCCTTGCGTAACATAAGGCATTTGTTGCAAAGCACGATTTATGAAGTCATCTGATATACAATCAAGTAGTCTGAGACACCAAGGGATATCAATGACATAGCTTGGGGATGAGAAGGGAAGCCAGGAGAAGGCTCCTGTCGCCTTACATGAGAGCCTTGAACGGAGTTTCAATTACAGGAGAGAGAGAGAGATAATCACAACAGGTGAAATAACCGCTTGTTTCCCGATTTTCTTTGAACTTTCCTGAAGACAAACTTAAATGCTATAATATACAGACTACTAGTGCAGTAACCCGCCTCATAATAATGAGTTTCAATGTGTAAGGTTTATATCTAATTTGTTGTGTAATCAGAGAAACTTCAATACAAGCTGAAATGAATCCCTTCATTCGATGATGTGCAGAGGAATAATTAAATCTACATACATTTTGTGGGTTCTCACTCTGTTGCAGCCATTTATGCTTCACTACACCTTCAACTATGGGTGTAAGTATAAATAGCAAAGGGATGAGAAAGAAAATTAAATGATGTTAAACTAGTTGATCAAATATACTAGCAGCTCACATAGCTGAAAGGGCAAAAGGCGTTTCACGTTACAGAAATGTAGAGAATAAGATCGGTATTCGTATTTTGACTTTGAAAGCGTGTTCTCCTTCAATGTTTGAAGTTAAAATCAAAATCACAGCTACTTTGTATCGTAGATGGATCATCAAACTACACGAGATATCTTAAAGGTAGTCAACGATATTATTTTACATTTTTATGCAACCCAAACTAATAACAGGGAGCGTAATATATTATACAAAGAGAAGGTTACAGGTTACTGAGGTAAGAATGTCTGAGATTTGTATGTGTATGTGTATATCTCATCATCATCATCATTGTTGGTTAGATTGTGGAGAATATCCATCACTCAGTGTGAAGCTATGGCTCATTAAAGAAAATTAAGCAAGGTTTTGTAGATGCAGCACACAACGAGTCTTTTCTCACTCAGAATATAGAAAATCTCACCCTAATTTTTCTTCCAGAGATGAGACACGTAATAGTCTCACTTTATGGTGTGTCTGAAACACACAGATTCCAGTTCGTGATCAAGACGTTATCTTTTAATTTTTTCGGTTTCAAGACCGTCTTCTTTCAGTTTAAATTATGATAGGGGAATTTTACCATTAGAAGTATAAATGTGTCGGGAAGGAATGATAAGTAAGGCCCTTAGATGTGTGGCAATACTACAGTAGTAGTAGTAGTAGTAGTAGTAGTAGTGAGTTGTCTTTAATTCCTCTCTCGCCTTTCGTGTAAGTTCACTCTATAATAATATCTGGTGGGAATTGAGATAGATTTTTTGTGAGTTTTCCATCATCCCCAGATTAAATCTTGGAGGAGAACGATTAAATGTCTGGCTTATCTCTTCTTTCTGCTTCATATCAAAATAGAGTTTAACCTATTTAGGAGAGGGCATATCAAATAGTATCACATCAAGTGTGGGCTGAACTCATGAAGATAATTAATGGGATAGGGCAGGACCAGTGTGGGAATGGGGGCTGAGCTATTATCGATAATCTGCGTAATCATAAATCTACCTGGTCTTGTCACAAATTATCCCATTATCTCCTCATTTAGTGCAAGCAATAAATAAAACTGTCCGCAAGACTTGAAAGCAAAGGGCATTTAGAGGAGAAAGCCACAATGCAGAAGCTTTGTGAAATAATACATCACGAATACCTACTTCCTACTACACCAGATTTCGGGTAGGATTGTTGGATACCGCGTCCCGTGAGATATCCGCCTGTGTGAGGGAGAGAGAGAGAGAGGTTAGCTCCAGATTTATACGGGAAAGGCTTTACCTATCAATCAGTTCGACCCAGAAATGTCACTTTCTCCACTTAAGGAAGAAAAAAGTAAACAATGCTCTTTCAATGAATGCAACCATTATTTCAACAACCATTACTGCAAGTAGTATGGACGCTGTGTGAGGTTTTTGGGAAAGTTTCCCATTAGCAACAGTTGGCTGGTTCTTCGAAATCAGTTCTTCTACACTTTGTCAACATTTACTTTCTCTCTTATACACACAATGATGAGATGTATCTGGTGTGTATACACTGAACCCTTCTTACCACGAAACTTTTCACTTTCAGGCCTTTTAATAAAGAGAAGAGTAGGGTTCTACGTAAGTGCACTACCTGGAGGGACTGCCATCAAATGTACTACGAGTCTAGAATATTGTGAGTGAAAACTCTAACCTCAAGTTTAATTTGACTAATGTGAATGAACTACGAAATATGATTTTTTTGAAATGAATCTTATGAATGGATAGCGAGACACACATACGGGGCATTCTTAAATGTGAAAGTTTAGGAGTTTTGTTGTAGAGTAAGTAGCCCTGTGCACATTAAATCTTTTGGTGCGCTTTGTTACGTATGACAAGGGAGAAAGTAGGAAGCTATCGGTGTGGAACGGTAGGAGGGTGTTGAAAGTAACAATGGACGTGTGTGGTGGGGTGCGTAACATGTTCATGGGTGGGAGTGAAAGTAGTGCACTTGTTTCTCATGCAAGAGAAAGCATTTCATATTGAAAAGGTTATTTCCATGATGGAGAAACACAATAGCACTCATCTCGTGCACACGTTTCTATTCATTGTTGCTGGGAGAAAGTGGATGATGGTGATGATGATAATGATCCGGGTGCTGCGAGAGACTATTCCGGTAGTTTATCCATGTCTTGTCTGTAGTCTCACTCTTCTGTGTGGTGGCCTTAATATGGTGTGGGATATAATTGACCCTTTTACAAGACAAGAGAGAACCGAGTCTTGAGAGAATGAGTTGTATAATGCGATGTAGTTTAGCCAAGATGAGTTTCCATCATCGTTACATCGCACATTGAGCGAATTAGTGAGCACATTCATCTCGAGTAATGTGCCTCCATCCTTGTGCCTTCTTTTCCTTCCTTACAACTTCCAACCACCATCGTCTGACAACTGGTGAATCAAACCTTAACGGGTGGAGGTGGTGGTGGCGCACAATGCGTAAGGATTTCAAGGGGCTCTTCTTCCAAGACGATAAAAAATATTCTCACTCTACCAGTGTTGTTGCATGGAAGTCTTAGGCTGTTAAAGTGTTTATGAGCGAATGGCTTGTCACTTTCACTTTCCATTATCATAAAACATTATATCGTGTCAACTCCTTTCAATTTGTATTGTATCGTTAATCCACACTGAAACTTGGGAGGGAATTTTCCATGAATCAAGTGAATTGTGAGGTGGCTGTTATTGAGCATAATGTAAAAACCTCGAGGGATGCACAAATGTTATAATATCAATATGATTTTTGTTTTTTTGTAGGAACTTCCAGTGACTCTGAAGGAACTTTAAGCCTACAGATTAAGCCGCACAGGTGAGATCTCTTGGAAAACTTTGAGCTTATGTGCAGATGTTTGAACGTTGCTTTAAGCTTTATACTCAGTTTACCTGCAATACGGCTCAAGTTCTGCACCTAATCAAACTGGTACACCAAACATAGGAAGTTTACTATTGCTGCCTTGCAGAAAAGAAAGTAAAAATGCCACGTTAAGACAGCTTATCCGAGAATGTTTACTTTCTGTAGGTCAGAGTAAAAGAAGGAAAAGTATGTGTGCCTAAGCTCGCTCTTGCCTTTAGTTAATCCTCTCAAAGCTACTTAACCATTTTCACGAAAACAAATAACATGCGATTTTTAAATGATATTTGTACGCATGGGAGCCCATTTACTTTTACATAAGTAGGGCAGAAGGAAGGATTAATGTGCGGGCCAATTTTTGCACGGATTAGATGAGTTCGTATCAGTAGGGCTTCATAGTATTGCTTTGTGATCAATTCACTGGTGATTGCGATGAGAAAAAGAGACAATACGAAGTTGACTGGTTTATTCGTGACAGAGAAGGGAAGATGATCAGCTTGTGCTTACTACCTGGTTACAAAGTACTTTTGGGAACTTCGTGTATGTTCACTTCCGCAGCGGATTACGTTTTTTTCTTCGAAAATCTCTCTCTCTCTCGTGCTTTCCATGCTGAGCTGGGGAAAGTCCTAATCCCAAGTAAAAGTTTTGGCCTTTGACTTTCTTTGCTTTTACTAGTCACACGGGATGGGTAAACTAAAACAACTGAACAGGTGTTCTCAGCTTATTCGTACATCCTACCTTTGCCGTTATGTGTCTCATGTTTATTCAAACTATTACCAACAACCCAGCTATCCAGCTCCAGGCACTTTGTTTGTTTTAAGTCCGTTCATCCGTGGAAATCAGGTCACTCAGGCGAATTTTATGTGTGCCAGTCTCTGCCTCATGATCATCCTTCCAGTGTGAGAGTCTCCTTTAGGTTCGAGCTTTCTTCCTACGGTATACACAACATTCTTTCACAGTCAGTGCCAAAATCGCTGTAATCACGCTACACACACACTCTTTGAGTTGAGCAGAGAGAAATAAGTGAAAGAGACTCGCTGGAAGGGAAATACATACACAGCTCATCCGTAGAAAAGAAACTGTGTAGAGTTATTAGGAAAAGGGGAATAGACGACAGAAATATTCTCCACTCTCTCAGATATACAGTTACAGTTCATCTGACGCATCGGCTTTCAGCATTCAGCGAAATTCATCCTGACCAGAGGAGATTTGATTAGTGAAATTCAATTATTGTGTAATAATTTTAGTGAAAGGATTAAAAGTGACTAAATCCTGTCAAAAGGATGCTCATGGATGTGTCAGGGAACGAAATTAAATTAGGAGAAAGCGAAGGCTAGCTTATGAGATGAGGGAGACACACGCACACAAGTTACTTTGCTAGGCAGTGTTGGAAATGAAGTAGGGAGTTCAAGAAATACCGAGTTGTCCATTTCAAACGGATTTTTGAGAGTATTGGGTGAGAGAGAGAGTTTTTATCTCTATTGGCCCAGGAGTGTGGAGTGTCAGACGTGAAAGCGAAGGCTAAAAGTTTCACTTGGAATAAATAGAACATGATTGGAGTGAGAGGAGGAGAAAAGGGTGTCATAATAAGAGATGACACAAGGGGCTTTTAAAAATCCTACTGGATTTAAATGGGGCTGTGGATTTAGGTGATGATGGAAGAGAAAGCGATCGTTCTCTCGCAATTACTCTCACAATCAGATTCGATGCGTAGTCATTTTGAATGACAGGCTCCCGGAATTCTCAGCCTGAGCGACATTCCTGTTTTAAATCTGGATGAAGGGCATCGTATTCTTGGAATGCGTAATCCATGATTTCCATCCTTCAGCTGAGAATAGCTGGATTCGTGGGCTTATTAGCTGGAAGGAAACTTTCCTGCTCAAGTTAATAACGGATGTAGAGACAGATTAGCTGCATGGCTAGTGAGCTAGAAGTTTTACCAATTACGGGAATCAGATCAAGTAATTCTAGATTTATTTTTAGGTAACGAAAGTATTGGAGCTTGCTATGTTTAATATTGAATTTTTAAATAAAGTTAAAATGTCTGAAGATTGGAGATACCTCGAATCAAACTTACATACCCGGATTAAATTGTAGGAAGGATTTGCAAGCGTAGAAGCGTAGGACGTAACAGGGACAAACGAAAAAGTTTACTTCGACAATTAGATTACTCTCGAATCTTCTCCACGTTGAATATTCTTATGAAAAACATTTTTATTAGTCATATCTGATTTTCAGACGTCGTGTAAAGAAGTAGGATGGCATGAGGAACGGAAGTTCCCAAAATATCGTTAGTCGTTGAGTCGTTGATTCGTTGGTACTTTTGGAAGTCTTAGGTACTCAAGAACTTCGGAGTATGGCGTCAGTTCCGTATGCGTACCACAGAGAAATGCATAGAGGTCGAATGATGCAACTAACTTGAGTTAGTTGAGGTCACAAGAGGATAAACGTTTGTTCATTGAAACATCTCCAATTGGCTCGGAATACTCGGGAAACTGAGTTTATTCAGATGAGGTTTAAACACAGGAAGGTTTGGAGAAGCACTGCTTCCCAAATATGAAAAGTCTAGTCTATTTCTGACTCTTTAAACGACAAAATCTCCTCTTCGACATCTTAGCTTGTGTCTTAGGCCTCTTAGTGACACTCTCGGTGTCTGTGGCCTATCCTAAAGTTCCTTGTGTGCTCAAGAAAAGAATAGAGTTTGTAAGTAAGATAAAATGTGTGATAATTTCTCCTTCAAACGACCGAAAGTTTCTTACTTCTGCTGAGGACTTCTACTTCTCGGTTTGTGAATTGCAGCACAGGACTGACTTTACCCATTACTTCCGTAAAAGGAAGGGGCTGGATGCATTAGAGCTCATTAAAGGAGCACTGTGGTTTGACTTAAGTAAATGGAAATTCGGTTTTAACTTTAAATTTAGACTTCCCCTCTTCATCTTTTAACACTCATTCTCATCTTCTCAGTCCCTTTGAAGAATAACAGCATCAGTAGTAGTAGCAGAGAGTCGTGTACAAGTTTCGTAGTAAGTAGAGTAGTAGTAGTGTCAGTCGTAGTTTTGCCCTACTACTTCAAATGTTAATCTTAACGGGATCAGCTCCACGTTAGGAGATGCACATACATCTCGCTCCTCCTTATTACCCACTCTTGAAATCTTTTTCGAAGATTACTCACGAACGAATCTGTAACTGAGAGAGACCTACGGAGCAATACGAATAAAGGCACTGATCCCCATTCGACTTAAAAGAATCCATTCATACATTCCTGGGATGAGACAGGGACGCAGTTAGTCGACTCCGAGATTGCATAATGGCATTTGCATTTGAGAAGTACTGGAGAGGGTGGTGGTAGGGAGTGTAGTGTGGTATGTGTCGATTATGAGTTGAAAAGGTTTTTGGAAATAGTAAAAGAGTCCCAGGACGTAACTGCATACATAGTTGGTGAGCTGTTGATTCATTGAGTCAGTTGCTAAAAGGTTTCTCGGGTGTAGTGACGATGAATGAGAGTCTCTCTCACTGGAAGATGGTAGATTACTGGAGAGAAGAAATGTGAAGGGATTTAATCAGAAGGAGAACAAATAATTTGTGGGTGAACAAAGACTTGGTGTGTTTGTATTCATCGAGTCGTTTTATAACCGTGATATCATCATCTCTCATCAATGCCTTATTTTGTTGGTGCCCAAATACTTGTGAAGTTTTGAAGTGGAAGAGTGTTTTATCGCGGAAAGGGAGTCTTGAAAATTCCTCGAGAGTTGCAGGAGACACAAACTGTGTAGAGAAGGAATTGAGAGGACTGAAGAACAACGCTGGGAATTGTATTGAAGGGAATAATATTTTGGAGAGAAATGAAATGACAACTTGAGTTTTGGGCGATTGAGAAAGGCTTACTCGGGGATGAAGGGCTTGGACGAACTTTCTCCATCTTGAATCGAATGAGAGTCCCATTGTGCTCAAAGTTTCTTCTTCCAGAACTTCCATTGTCCAACGTATTAAATTATATTGGACACACTTTCCCATCCATCCATCTGTAGGAGAGAGAGAGGTAAAGTCTAACTTTATAATCCGTGTAATATTATACGACCAGGAGGAGTTGATCAAAATCCTGAGCAAAGTCAGAGTTGTACACTATTCAATTTACATTCAAATTGGACACTTCTTACTTTTCTCGGTAGAATTGTGTCTAGGCTTCATATAAAACTTACGTGTGTGCTCGAATGTTGGTATGATTAAGTTACACTTTTAGAACAAAAAGTTACCATGTGTGTAAGTGTGAGGCAGACATGTTTGTGTCTTGTAATACTAGCCAAGTTGTTTCCACTTAGTTTCTAGTTTTCTAGTAGACCATATTTGATAAAACAATGTCCCATGTGGAAATGTGGATGGATCCTATTTTAACCGAGCAATACCAAAGTTCTAAACTTTGGGATTAAGGGACGATGATATCGCCTTCTAATTAGAGTTGGGACTCAACTTTCTCTTAATCCAATCTAAAGAATTAATCCTGAATCTGCTCCCTTGATTCACTTACACTTATCTCCGTCGAAAGTTGGTTATACACTTACTTTTAGAAGAACTCCACAAATACAACATTCTGTCCAGACTATTAAAACTTATATTGCATAGTAATAAGTGACGATGAGTTGATCAAAGTTTTCTACAAACCAGATGAGACCTTCAGATGAAAGTTAACTTGGGAAAGTTGCTTGATTAGTTAGGTAGTGTGAGGCAAAAGGTAGTGAGACTAATAACCAAAAGGACGCAAGGAGGAGTGAGTAGAATTGAAAGCATTTTGATTTAATATTCACACCTCACTAATTCACATATCCAGATGTCAACATTTCCCACTATCTGTTCGACATGAGTCACTGAATATTCATTTCATATCACAAATCAACTAAATGGAAGAGAAAGGAAGAGCATTTGTCACCAACCACGATTAACTCTGAACTCTGTGCATATTTAGGGAGTGTTCCATACGACTGGGATGTGGTTTTGAGTCTTATCTCGTGACAATTCATCCTGTAAAACATTTTCTACTGGAATGACTCTTATCCTCCGTGTTAATGCACATTCCATACAACTCCATCTTTCTCTCGCCTCATGCTTCGGTTTCTATTCATTTCTGCCAACTGTTTCAATAATAATTTCATCCGTAAGTTAATTAGTGTCAGGAGAGTCAACTATGAGTAGAGTTTCATTCGTAGACTGAGAGGTTTCACACACGTGCATACATTTTCATTTTAAATTCTTCGTCTCATTTATAGACTGACACATGATTGCCGTGTCTGCGTACCTATCTATCCAGCATGTAGAATCGAGACACAGCCAACAGCCTAGACTTCTGCTATTAAACCGACTAAAAGCTGCATTTCCAAAGACTTTAGGTTTAGGGCTTTCGGTTTCTGTCAATAATGTTACGGGAAGGTTTTACTTTGAGTTGATTTTTACGGAGCCAGACCATTATATAAAGCATTAGGTCTACTCGAAGGGTAAGATACAAAGTGTGTGTAGGTCATTCGTTCTAGTGTTAATGATAACACTAAGTGTTATTGGTTCGTTGTAGTTGAGCGGAATGTGGAGTGGGTGTAACGTGCGGAACAGGAAAGAATTCGGAATGGGACGCAGTTGATAGGACCGCAGTACAAATCCTCAAATACGCCCATTAGAAAGGAAAGTAATGTGAAGTAAAATGGGACCTTTTCTCCCTCCGTGTGCTAACTGTTAGTGCAACATAAAATGTTTCATCATCAAGTGATCCATGCACATAGAATTTTATTGAATTTCAGATCAGACCAGAGAATGCTAGAAGAGAGAGGTTAGAGTCTCGAAATATGTGAATCCACCGGCAGCACGAGATTGCTTAAAGATTTCCACACTTGGTTGTTCTTCGGTTAGGCAGGCAAGAGTGCCAGGCAGTTTGTTCTGACTGTGCGAAAAGCTGTGCAACTCACAGAGGCTTTGGGTATCCCAGGGAAAACAGTAGAAATAGTCCTGAGAGTGAATGACTTACGAAATACACGAGCAGGATATTTGAATGATAATTGCTTGCTGTTAGTGTGCTAGTATTATTTCGTGAAAGTGAGGGTACATAAAGTATTAATGAAGTTGGTAAAGCTGGAGCCTCTGGAAAGTCATTTGTCAGAAGTGGAGCAAGAAGAACTGAGAGCGAGTGATCGAGGAGGAAAGAAGGGCAAGTGTTGACCATATGACCCTTTAACTAGAGAGTCAGCAGAAGTCACAGCAGTCATCCTTCCACATGCATATCACATTTCACAAGCACACACATCAACATCCTGACCTGATCCCTTCATCTGTTTTGAATGAGCCTAGTTTTAGAGAATGCCACTCGTCTAACACTACGATAACTAGAGACTGGGCTGGAATAAGACCTTGTTAACATTCGGGTAAGAAATGACCCTGAGCTTTTGTTTATACGAAGAAACAGAGCTTTACTTCTTGGTGGCCTATGCAACCGACAACCGAGATGCAAGATGCAATGCCCGAATAGTTTCTCTTATTATAAATGAAGGAACCGAGTGAAGAGGAATGTTTAATTGAATTCACTTCTCGTTGGGTAAAGTCAGCTTTGTTCACAGAACATTTATGTACGGAAGAAGAGGATGGATACATCCAGTTGAAGATTGTTTTAGAGTTCCCCCAGGAAGATTCTCGGATATATTAAGCTGAGTTGTTGAAGCGAAAGACTTTACGTATTTGTGACCCTCTTGGTCTCGCTGCTGTTCTGTGGTCTGTGCGTTCACAGAAATACTACATACTCAGCAGGGATACTCTCGGATTGTAGGAAACAGTAGCAAAAAGCAATGAGAAATACCTTCCACTTACTTACACACAAAGTTATTGGTCAAATCGGAAAGTAGACAGTCAGTGAAATGAAATCGTGATTTGTATTTATTGGATTTCAAGAATGGCGTGAGAGGAGGGGAAGAAACAAGACTTGAATTCATGACAAATGCGTTATTATTTAAAAATTGCGATTGCCTTGAGCTTGATCGCTTTTTCTACTTACTGTGCTTTGAGGAATTAAGCGCAGGGGAACTTCTTAAGAAATTCCTCCCTTGTTGTGTCGATGCCTGGCTAAAGAATATATCTCTGCTGCGTTTTGTAGGAGGGTTGCGTAAAAATAGAATTGAAACCTTATATAAAGATGCACACTGGATGAGGAATCATTCAGCTGTTGAATATTCACAGAAGAGTTATCCATCCATTGAGAAGTACATGCACGAAGTGGTAGGAATCCAGTGGAATTCGAGACTCAAACTTTCCAAGGTAAATTAGGAAATATATAAGGAAAGGGAAAGATAAGCAGGGGATTCATTAAGCTCAAATTTCTTTTGAGGATTGAAAGAAAGCTGGAATCTATTCTTTCACTTCCTCCCTCTCTCATTCCAACCTATTCACGTGTTTCATAGTCTTCGTGCTTGTGTGAAGCTGAGGCAAAGAATTACAACTTCTCACAGGTTTCTTAGAAATCTTCTTTGACTTGTTTTCTCCTTTTTCAAATTACAAATCTTCCACTGACTCATCAAAAGATAATGTCGGATGTAGAATAGGCGGTGACAGAACTGGGGAAGCATTTGATGAAAGAAAAGAAGGAATATGGAGGCCTGAGTCTCAAGGCTTAAACAGCATGGGTTGTTGGGAAGACCTCGCAGATATCAATAAGGCAATGTTTGCTTCCAGTGTGGATGATGAAACATAAAAGTAGGCGTCTTGTCTCATACGAATGATCAAAAGGACAGATAAAAACTAGGGAATCCTAGAAACTAGAAAGATATCGTGTGTTGCAGTGAGAAAGACACAGAGAAGCAGTTGTGCAGATTGTGTAGCAGCAGTTGCATAATAAGCCTCAGACACTGAGACACTGTCTAGTCTCCCGTGTCTATAGAGTCTAGAAATCTCAGTGCAGCAGCAGTAGCAGCATTTCACTTCATTGCCAAAATTATTTTTGCAAGGGAAGGCACAACATCGCAACCGAGAGAGTAAGGCATACTTTGCAAAGCGTTGCGGTTCCTCAAGATGATGTAGATTTTCAGCAAGGAGATTTACTGAAAGAATTTGTGTATGCTCGTGTGTGTTTTAAAGGGATTGAGTCAAGGAAAACCCACACTGGTTCTTTGATGTATTTAATGCCACGGAGGCTAGCGCACATGAAAGTTTTTCCTATTATTCATACTACTCACGGATTTTAATGTGCTTTCGTCTGACATTTTAATTAAAACTTCGAATATTACAAGAATTATATAACCTCGCCATAATATTTTTTCGTATCCGTAAATTGTTTTATTACATAACTTATATGACAAAAGTCAATTGCATTTAAAGATTGGGCGTGTATCGATAAGCTCTTGTGGATTTCTATTTTAAACTTCTTTTTTCACATTTGAGATTAATGGATCTTAGCTGATAGATTACTGTAGGTGTAGACTTGTGTTGAGTAATGTACGGAGGATTCTACTTCGTTTCTCCAAATTCGTCGACTTCCTTTATTCATTTCTCATTATTACGATCCCCTTCCTTTTGCCGTTGTTCTCCTATCGACAGCATCTCATTTCTCCAGTTGCAGTGATATTAGTGTTTGCCCATTCTTATGCAAGAGTGAGTGAGAAGGGTGACGCTGCAGAAACCACTAGGAAGCGACTTTGTGAATCAAGTTGATGAGCTCCAGGAAGGTTTTGAAATTAGACATTTCTTTCACTTGCCTCTACTTGAGTGCAGATTTCTTTTCTTTGCCCTCACTTTGGTGAAAAATTCTTCATCTTTCCTTTCCCTTTGTGGCTGGAAATTAAAGTGTTCTTTCATAAAATTGACTATTTCCTCAAAGTGAAAGGATGGGGAAACGGTAGAGAGCACAGTCAGAGAAATCGGAAACATTTGAAGTATAATGAATGAGTGTATCTGTGTGTATCAGTCTTCCCTGTATAATATGATGGAAGCTTTTAAAATTGACAACAACAATGACATTCTATCCTTCTTTTCAACTCCAACTTGTATTCTTCTCGGGAAAGTGGTTCGTGTGGTGGAAGAACCAAAAGTCTCTTTGTAGTACTTTATTAAAGCTTTTTGTGTTCTCCCCACACAACTTCTCGTCCTATCTCATTTGTTCTCAAATGAAGAGAAAAACAAAAGCTTCAAGTATTATTTCTAAGTTTAGTCATAAATTGTGAGATGCGACTTAAATGTGTTTTCGAAAGATGGCTAAATGAGAACATTAACTAGTGGAGTGTGTGACTCTAAAAACATTAGTTGAAGAGTAGCTCCCTTGTCTATTCTAATTCACGTGTGTTCATGACGGCAAACTTAGGAAATAATTTGTTTGCTTCTATGCAAAGTCTTATTTTCTTTAAACTACTGAAGGAATACGCAGTTCATATATTCCGAGCTAGTTGGTTAGCTTGTTGATAGTTAGTTTAGTAGTATATCTCTGTAAATCTCAAATGTCTCGAAATGTGCGTGAGTTCAGAGTTACATTATTACACATCTCTCTGAAGTTCTAGTCGAGTCGAAGTTAGAGGAGAGGCGTGTAGGCACCAAGTGTCAAATATCCTTCATGTATCGACAGACTACACACATCTCGTACCTTCTGCCTTCCCTGCCTTCCAACTTCCAAGTTTTGGGACATTTTACTCTGTTAATTTTAAATTTAGGGGAGTTGAAGGAAATCCTACTCTCCTTGTCTGTCTCACGTTTACATTTCCAACAGAAGGGGAACCAATTGCATCTGGCTAAAAATAAGTTCACTAACGAACTACATCTCCGTAGAGTTCACTTATTTAGTTATGTTTTTACGGTTCACGCCTGCATAGTAATCTACAACAGTCGTTTCAACTTTTCTCTTCGAAATAGATAAGCGACGTAATTCAAATTCCTTTCGGGTAGAAGAAGGAGCCCATCGAATGACTCACGGAAGCGTTTTAAAGACTTTTCATCTTCACGATCTCCTATAATGAATCCTGCACATTCATAACTGAAAGACTTTCCGCTTCACTTCTTTTCTCAATCACATCCGAACGCAGCCTTGCAGGTGAAAGTATGAGATGTGCAAAGTGATTTCTAGAAATTCAATAGGAAGAATGGAAGTTCCAGTGGCCAAAGATAGTTGTGGGGACAGGAAGAATCGCGCACGTCGTGCTGACGTGGTAGTTGGCAAAGACAAACGGTGCACTTCTGCTTCACTTCCTTCCTTTTTCCTTCCTGCGGAGAATAATATACTTTAGCTTGCCAGGGACTTTCTTCACTATTTTCGTTATTGAATTTAAGACCTATTGCACTCTAACCTCCCATCTTACTCCAACATTCAATTCTGTGAGGCTGACCTTAAACTTCATTTTAGTGCTGTCAGCGTAAAACTTCGTTTTCTTTGGGTAGACTAGACACGACTTACCAGGCTTAGCATTGCTGGTTTAGATTTTAGGTTTGTGTTGAGCCTTGTGTGGGTGAAGGTTTACCATCCATACCATTTGTAGGTGTGGGTAGTAAGGAAGTCCTTCATTGTGAACTCTACAACTGTATTTACTCTTGTGTGTAAGTCATGTGAAGGTGAAAGGAATAAGATTCAGAGAAAAATGAAATTAGACATTTCCTCTGACGCAGATTCAGCTTGGCTACACTGAACTGTAATTCTACACTTCTTTGCTTTGTCTGTGAATCTGTTTGTCTTTGTGAGGGCTTAAATCTAATAAATTGTCTTTGCAAGAGTTGACGTAGGTTAGTGGGCAATTGACGTACAAGTTAATTTCTTCGAATTCATTCATACATTTTACACTGTGGCAGGTCACACATGATTTACAATTCATTTGAAAAACTACGTCGGCTTTAGTTTCATGAATGACACAACCGTGTACGCAAAATGCTTCACGTAAGTTTGGTTATATCACATTCCATTTCATTCGAATCTCTAGGACGAATAGCCTTTTCGAAAGAGCCACAAGTGAATGAGGTGAATGGAAGTCTCCCAATGGGTGTTTTATTGGCTGTGATGGTTTTGTGGACAGAAGGGAAGGGTCATTAAATAATGGAATGAAAGAGACGAAGAAAGTGAGTGTGTGAATCCATCCCTGAAACAACAATGAAGTAATTTTTATTGTATCTCGACTATTTTCCATCCACTGGAGCAGAATGATGAGAGTGGAGCTAAAGTTCCTTTGGTCACTTTGACCTCATGTCACCCAAAACACTCAACAAGGTTTGGTATAAAGGCTATCATCAAACTATTACTGTCACTGTATTACCACAAGAAAGTAAAGACGAAGGGAGAAAGTGTATTCAAGTCATGTGTGGTCAAGTCCATAGCCTACTTGACATTCCACTGGAGTCAACATTGTTTTTCTTTCTCTATTTGTTCCTTAAATGATGATCATTGTGATAGCTTTCGTAGTGTAGTGTGGCATTGGCCGTCAGCCGAATAGCAGCGTTAGACTTTCTTTTCACTTCCCCTCACAAAGAAAGAATCTTCTACTGCTGATGATGGTTGGTTGGGCACAGCATCTCAGCTTTTGATTGATCAGTCTCTTCCTTCTAGACTTTACTTCACTCCTAATTTCACCCACAAACTACCCATCCCATCGATTAGTCCGAAAATATGTACGTTCAAATATTCTCTCAGCCACAAGGCCAGTGTAAGCCTGCCTTCGTGCATACTGCATAGCATGTGGACTGGGCGGTATATACTTAAGTAAAATCTATTTTTACATCCACAGGAAAGATAATAAAGGCTTGTGAAGTGTGTACACGTGCGGTTGAATGAAGAATGCACGTAGGTATTCAGAAAGTACACATTAATATTTCATTTGAACCGAAAGCAGACAAAGGATTAAGTCAAGAGGAGAGGAATGGTAGACAGTGAGAGAAAGTGGTGAAAGTTGGTTTTGGAATGAGAAGCCGGGGGCCAGAGTAGCAGAGAGTTTGGACAGACTCATAAAATGGATTCATAATAAGAGGAAGTAGATGCAAAGGAGAGGGTAATCATTTAGTCTTTGTGACAGATAGGGGTTAATTCACAAAGCCCTTTCCAGATTAAAACTTCGTCTCTCTGGTTCTTATCACCAGGAGGAATATTATTATTGCCAAGAGAGGGTAGAGAGACTACGCAGTGAGTTCCTCCTTCTAATGAGTTGGACTTCACTATACAGTAATAATACGAGTGGAGAATAAGGTACACCTAAAAGTGTAGGAAAAGATAACTCCTCGTACAACTTAATTCCCTTGTTTCTCACTAACTTTACCAAACACCGTGACTTCTGCTGTCCAAACTTGTTTCCAACTACAAAACATCTTTAATTCTTCATGTACTCCGGTGGAAGCTAAGTCTTTCAGTGTCCTCATATCTGTACCGCATCTAAAACCGACAGTAAAAACAGATGCTTTAACATGACACAAAAAGCTTCTTACAACATCCTTCTCTCACACACAGTCTTTACTTAAGCAGCATCTTCATTTACTTTCTTCTCTGCTTATAATAAAATGTTATATACGGGGACGTACGAGAAGAGAGAGAGGTTTCACTCTTTAATTTTACCCTGGAGAGATTACATAATCGCACTCCATGATGCGTGTATACCTATTTGGAAAGTCTAATGAACTTTATGCTCCTACCTGAAGATGAAATGTAGAAAGTAAAAATAAATACCATCAAACTGGATAGCAGAGCCTCAAGCATTTCTTTACTTTGTGGAAGGGGAATATAGTTGAGTGTATACATTTTATATCCATATTGGGCTTTCTTGATGTCTTGATGCTTTTGCTTTTTCACGACTAATAGATTCATGAGTTGTGTCATGTCTTCTCTGAGGGAAAATCTTTTTCGTCTTCCGGTGACTTGTAATTTCAATGGAGAGATTCTTGTAGATTCTTGTGTGCTGTGTCACATCACTTAAAGTGAATTGATGAGATGGGTATATGCGTGTATATTTTTGCTGGCATATAAATAGTGTGCATAGAATTATGTGTGGAACTTACACTTTGTGCTTGAAAAAACAAAGAATTCACTCTCCCTTCAGTCTAAGACAAGACAGGTTCATTAACAATGTAAGGTTCATTAGTTCAAAAAATATTCACTTCCTCTCGTTTATCTTTCTCTCAAATCGGAATAGATCTCTCGTGCTCTCTCCTCTGAAAGCTTAAATTGTATGGAACAAGACAATTACTTTTAAGCAGTCACGTGGGACTTGTATTTGTGAGTTTGTGTTAAAAATTTAGTTTGTTTAAAATGCATCAAATGGATAAATTGAAACTTGCAACAACTTTCCCCATAGTTTAAATGCATAATTCTTTATGCAATGTTAAAGACTTACCTGGCGCTCCCTCTGCAGTCGTTGTTTAATTAGTTAGTTTCCTTTCCTTGTGCTCTGAATTTGCGTTTGACAAGGCAGGTAGCATTACTACAGTGACTTAACTGAATAATTTGGACCTTGACTGTTACACAAATACTATGTTGATCAGGAAATGATTGCTTCTAATAATACCAATTTAGTATAAAAGACGCAGGTATAGAATCCTAGATTGCTATTCAGCAGGGACGATGGTTTAGTGGCAAACAATTTCCAAAGAAGGCAAAGCGAGCAAAAAGTACATTATGTTTGAGTGTTAGCAGAAAGTAGGGGAAATCCATTCATTGATTGTTTTGTGGTACTATAGATTGAAATAAGAGAAGCTGAAAAATGTTTTTGTTCTTTTGCAGACGATTTTGATTTCCCAAAGGACTGGATGTTCACTCGGTCTTGAGATTTTCATCCGGGAAATATTGAGAATAACCTTTATATACCAACCAGCTCGAGGAAAAGGTAAACAGCCTCTCTCACCCACCCCCACTACTACCCGAAATACCCGAATTTTTCTTTTTCCATCCTAATTTTACTTTTGTACTGTATGTGTGTGTCTGTAAATGTACAAACGCTATAAATCCTCATCTCATCTCTTCTCCCGTATGACTCAAGTCAGTAGGTATCAATTTTTGTTACCCGCTACGTGAAAAAGAGAAACATCTTTATGAATATGTGTGAAATCAGAAACGAGGGTAGTTTAGAGCTCCAATTGTTCACAATGGGTTAAACTTTCTCCGACTATGGCAATTTGAAGTAACACGGAATCTATACTTACAGTTAGGAGTGTAGAGAAGGATTCAAATTCCTCTCACTTTCTCCAGAAGTTAACTTCAGAGGAGTGTAATAATATGAATCAAGGAGGTTGTGTGTACGTATATAGCGAGCAAGTAGGATTTGAAGTCAGCGTAGAGTGTAGAGAGAAGTCCCTTCAAGTAAATCAAAATCAAAACGTAACTGTTTGAGCGGAAGAAGACTCGACTTCATGCCTCAGAGCGTTCAACGCTTCCTCTCCGTTGGTACGTGTGAGTCAAGGATGTGTAGACGGGCGCTGGAAGCGTTTATTACGATTCGATACATAGAGAGAAGATTTTGGTCGAGAGACCAGAGAGACTTGATGAAGGATTGGGAGAAATGTGTAGCATTCGAGATAGTAACATTGCACACCTAAAGGAAGGAGTAAATAATTCTGGACTTGCATCTATCTCGTATCATATTTCATTTCAAATTCAACTCACTTCCGTCTCCATCCGAAATTCAATCATAGATAGACTTTACTTTATATTCTGTTGATGGTGGTTGCTCGTGGTACTTTCATGGGATCTCTTCTCCATCGGGTTTCTTGGCTTCTCCACAACAACTCAACTCTCGTCTTCAATCCCTTACCTTATCTCGGAGTTAGGTTACACACGCAAAGACGTGGGATTTTCTGACTGGACCTACCAGAAATCAGAACATTCCACGGGAAAAGAAAGATTGTCTCATGAATTTTGTAAAAGAAATGTATAAATGATGATGATGGACTTTGGGACTCCAATTGAGCTGAATGATCAATTCAATCTTTTTCTCTGAGACACAAAAATGTCTTTGGTCCTTTTCTTTTCTCCGGTTCTTCGATACATCTCAAATGAATTTACTCCCAACAATCAATAGGAACTCTACACTGCAGACAGTAGAATAACACACAGTGTTCGACCAAAAGTACGAGGATGTGTTGTACAAAGACTTTCACCAAAATGGCTTTTCTTTTCTCTCCCATTTATACCAAAATTTTGTAGAAATCCATCTCAATCTAGACTCTCATCTAAACGACAAAGTTGATGATAGTTATAGAATATAAATAGAGAACACGATATAAATGTGCGCAAAAGGTTCTGATCCAATCATGAAACTCGTCTTCGTATAAATTTCTCCGTGAAATGTGGACTAGTCTTGAATAAAATGAAATCAAGTTGAATCTTCTACTTTCTTTCACATCATTAACTTAGGATAAAGGAAACTTTTCCGTAGGATCGTGGAATCCTACTTTCCCCAGCTTTTGTGAATCGTCTTTTGCAGACACACATACACACGTTAGAATACATACATCGTAGTGTAATAGTTGATAGTCGACCTAGCTTTACTTTAGAGGTCACTATGTGGTCGTTAAGTTCTACTGGGTGGGATGTAGGATATTGTAATGATACTGTCTCAAGATAAGATTGGAAATTCACAGTAGCAGATCTGCAAAGAAAGGAGAAAGCAAAAACCAATAAGTCATTCCATAAAGCATAAAAAGATGAATCAGGGAGAGAACTCATTTCACGATAAAACCACAAAGAGACATGTACGCTTTACGAGTCTGCTGATCTCTCCATATTTTCTTCACTAAATTTTATTATATTTTAATCTAATCCTTCTTCCCCTTCAAGAGGGTGAAACGGTAAAAGTAACATCAGGTTGAGTCACAATTTCCCGTTTAACTGTAAAACCCAAAATCATCTTGTTTGAACCGTTTCCTCATTTCCTCCTTTAGTATTTTATCCCTCTCGTAACTTCTTTGTAAGTAAACCTCACTGATTTCCAAGTGACACGTTATGTAATTTGTTCCACCCTTCTTTCACTCTCTCCTTCCCTTTTCTCCGTAATCATCTCAACTATCGAAATATGCGGTGAGTTTTGAGTCAACTGAGGGCAAGTCAGTCAGTCACTTCCTATATAGTTTATTCGTACGGGGATTGGGGATGTTAGGAATAACTACTTTAGTTACATTGTGGTTTTAAGTCTTTCCTGAGAGAGTGGAGGAATATTTCCCCTGATTCGGTTGATATGATTGATAGGCGTTATTTCTTTGGTAGGAGGGATGCCTAATGGAAATTCACTCGTGCCGTATGCTTTATTCACTTACTTATCTTGATAAGTGCAAGAGAGATAGGAGGACAGATTAATAAAGGAAAATCCCATACATAGGTAATATTTGAAGTTGAGAGCAGGTTGTTAAATAAAATCTTCACGAGGAGAAAGTTGAAGAGATGCATAATTTTTTCCTGGAGTGGAGATTAGAATGTCAAAAACTGTGGTACTCATATATGACTCAGGTATCGTTAAAAAAGTTGGAATGGTATTTGTGATTGGCTGGTAGGAAGTGTTCCAGAGATTTTTATGAAGGTCTGATGATAATGATAGTCTTTCGCTGTGCTCGAATCGTTCGAAGGAAGGAAGTTAGTTGGAGAGGTTGAAGACGTGGAACCTGCCTCCAACACACGCGACTAGTTGTTCTAAGAAAGAATGGAAGTCTGTGTGTATATTCCCTTCCACATCTTCTGAGTAATGGGACTCATAATGAGTTGTTGAGAGAATGTTCTCTTGTGATTTTGAATAATGATTGTGAGGTAGTGAGGTAACTCAAGAGAGAAGAAAGACGAAGGAAGGTTGTTCAAGTGGATCCAATAATATTAAATCCATCTCTCTTTCCTTTCCCTGCATCTGCTACTTTTTATCCTAACCAAGACACTTGTTCTCTGTCTAGTGCTATTACACGCACCACCTTGGAAGCCTCAACGAGTTCCAACAGTTCCAAGCCATCCTGCCTCCTCTCCACTCTACACATGGAATAACCGATAGCACTTCTAACTATTAATGTCTTAGTATCCTAAGTTTACACTCTGATGGCTTTATCTCTCTCTCTTGTGTGAGGGAACGCCTGAAACTTCCAATACTTTCTTTGGGATCATCCACGCATCCACCCTAACTTTCACCCAGCTCTCGCACATTATTCATGAATAAGACTTCTGGGTGCCTCACAAATACAAACAGGCTGTGGTGCATCTTACAAGGAAGCTTTTATTGGGTCTAAGGAATCTTCCTATGGAGTGTGTAGTAGGAAATCGTAGGGAAGTTTTGTGTGGTTGTTGTAACCATTGCTGCTTTCCCTTTGCGTCTTCTCCCCACGAAAAACTAATGAGGACCGCGGTTGAGTGACCACGATGGACTTATCTGAATGCACCATGACTTCTGAGAAGAGATAATAAAACTGTGAGAGAAATGAAGGAAAAGCGCCGGAAGGAAGAAGAAGCTGAAGCAAAAGGAATGTTAGGCTCGGAATGCGTGTGTAAGGGTGACACGTGTGGGTAGATTTCTAAAGGAAGAAAGTTATTGAGTTGGGAAGTAAGAAAAAGTCATAAGGAAGTTGCGTTGAGTGTGGCCACACTTTATGCAGATTGTAATGAATGCGAATCATTTATTTATCCGTGAACAAGCAATCTCAGCCGAGTCCCACACTACTTTCTCACTTCTTGTCACCTCCAAAAGAGTTTCTTCCCGAAATTGAGTCTAACAAAGGAGAGTTGCGAGAGAAAGTGTGAAAGAGTGCCTCGATTCCCTTCCTTATTCTTCCTTCCCTACGCAGCGTTGTATTAGGAGTGTCAAAGGAAAGGGAAGAATAATAGAAGAGGGATTTGATATATCATCGCACCACTACCAACCACTACTTTACGGTTTTATTCATTTTCTTTTCACTACATTGTAAACACTCAAGGTTTCTCTTCACATCTGCGAGACGCAGCGAAACCTTATGTATTAAGAGACATGGAGAGAATACGGGAGAAAATCTGCCCTGGAGGAACTTAAAAGTGGCATGTGCGTTTTAAAAGAAATATGCATCCAATCTAAACTTAGCTTTTGCGTGTATAGTTCGATCACAAACGAGCGAGAAAAGAGTCGGGACAAAATGTAAACTAAAAGGAAACTGTGCATAATACAGATTTTTTAGAAATTCAGCAGAAACTGCCACAGCATGGCAGAACCTTCTCTGCACTTTATCAAATGAAACACACCACTGCACAGTGCAAAATATGCATGTATGCATCAAGTCTAGTTAACGACAGTGTGCAATTCCCATTTGTGCTGCAGAGTACTGCAGAGTATGAAGAGCAAAACTACTTTTACGGTGCAAATCGGATGAAACACCCATTCATTCATACATTAGAGAGTGAGAGTGAGAAGCTACAAACACAACTTAGGTAGTAAGTTCACTTCGCTGTACAAATAAACACCCGTCAAGAAGTGCAGTTCTTGAAGATGATTTTTCATTCTGCAGTGGTAGTTAGTAACAATAACGATCTTCTTTGAAGAGGAGAGATGGTGGAAATGTAACACTTATAAATGAGTAAGGTGAAGGGAGATGTTTAAAAAGTAATGTCAAGAAATAATACTGGCGAATTGTTGTTTTAAAGCGAATAATGCACATAACTCTCTCTCTCACTTTTTGTGGGAAATGTTTGCTAAACTAACATAACATTAGCATGTGTAGGAATTTAGACTGGAGTGTGTGTTATCATGATGGAAGTAAAAAAGTTGGAAGTGACATTTCATGTTCATTCTTTTTGACATGAACAGCTTCTCTATACTATCTCGTCTCTCAGTCCTCATAGCTTGTGGCTCGAGACTTCATACGCGTATAATCTTGTCGTGTGTCATATCCTGTGTAAAGGAAAATTGGATGATGTGCACTCTTATTTTTGGCATTCCTCCCATCCTCATTTCCATATCATTGAGTCAAATGTAAGGAGCATAAGTGTCAAGATGCGTTACAACCGAAAGTGACAGTCTTCTCCAGCAGGCCGATGGATAGGGCAGATCGAAACAACAAACCTTAGGTTGCGGTGGGGGTGACGTAGTAGGTCATGACCTTAGTTGGTTTATCTTGTGTCTCAAAAAATGTGAAAGGAAAGTCTGAGGAAATAATTCATTTCGGGGAATTCCATTCAAGTGGATAAACTCGAGGCTCAAGACGTATCCACCGAATACTATTCGTAGCTTCATATTTACGTAGGAAGATTTAATGTGGGCAGGTGGGCTTTCTTGCAAATGCAATTAAATGCCGTTTTTGTGTCCAATTTATATGTTACATAATGTTAAAAGAGGCCGAGGGTGTATATTCCTACCTACAAGCAGTGTGATGTATATTTGTATTATTTGTAAAGAGAAAAAAGACTTGACATTGGCTGTCGGATTGAATTATTGATAAAGCCATTAGTGTCTGTCTGGAAGTGGCGTGTGGTGGAGGTTTACTAGGCCCACGATTGATTTGTAACTTATCTGAATCATCATAATTTTCTCAGACATTTTTCTCAAATTGACAGCTTTCTCTTTTACCTACCTCCCACAATAATTCTTATAGTATTCTTACACACAAACTCGTTTTTCTTATCCACATGCAGACTCGTTTAATTAGACTTTCGTAAGGGAAATATAAACGCTCAAATTAAAATACTTTCTCAAGTCTCAAGTGTTAGCAGGAACGTGTTAAGGAAAGTGCAGATGGCTTGTCATAATTCTGGGTCTTACGTGTACGGCTTATTCAAGGAACTGCAGAATTTTAGGGAAGTATATGATAAGAGAACCTGACAACTCAATTGTGCTGTTAATGTTTCATGTCTAATTTACTTCTCACAATCTGAATTCACGTAAGAATGGACACCTTGCAAATCACGCAAGCTTTTTGAATGCTGATCGATTTACTAAACGATACTCGCCTCGTAATCACCACTCGTTATTTTTTTTGCTTTACGGGGAACTTTGCTATTTATAGAAAATATAGCTTCATAATAATTGCAGTTACATAACAGAAGAAATTGAAAAGGAGTGGAAAAGTGAAAAATGTTAAACTTTTCTAATATCATATCTGTGTGTCGATTAAAGGGTACTAGTTTTATTTTCGTCGAAGATGACGCTAAATGTAATCTGCCAGTTGTGTGTGCAGCTTGTTGGAGTAATTGTCCTCATTTAATGGTAGCCTCAGGTACCTCCTGGAATATTAAATGCCCGTCATGCTGTACTAATCTCACTTCACCTTGGCTCAATTAGTGAAGAAGCACAAGGTTCGGCGTGACAGTAAAGGTGGTGGGGGAAATTAGTGCAATTTATTAATTTTTGATGAGCCTTGAATGTCTTCCTTCCGTGATCTGCATCTTCTACGAAATCTACACGGCATCATCTTCCCTACGTGCCACTTCCAAACGAATTGCTTTCATTGCAATCCCTGAATATTTTATTGCTAATCTTTCTATTCGAAATTGAATGTCGTTACACGTGCTGCACTTCCTGCTTTTTGGTAGAAGTTCATCAGTTGCGTCCACCACATCTTCCAACTTCCCAATGAGTTTTCGTGCTTCCTTTGAACATTTCAGTTTAAGCTGTCGGAGAAATAATTATTTTCTTTGGTATTTCATACATTAGAAATTCACAGAATGAACAAAAATAGTTTGCAGTCCAAAACCAAGTTCTTTAGCCGACTCAAGGTTGTCACTTTTGGCTGTGCAAATTATTCTGGTTTACTTGAGCTTAGTTATATAAAAGCAGTAATCACGTATGCGTATATGCATCATCAGATAAATAATACTGAAGACACATGGAGTAAACCTTTCCGTGCAGATTATTAGTGATTTTTTTATTTTTTCCAGTTTAGCTCGACATACTCAGCCACACAATATCAAGTAATATGCACAAGAAGCCAATTCATTATGATTCGGTAACATACTTATTATTGTTATTACACGAAACTTGTTTTCCTCCAAAGTTAGATAGTTAGACTTGGTAAAAATAATAATTTCTTGTATTCGACAGCTAATTTAAATACTTAAAACCTTCTAAGGCCAATAAAGTGAGATGTTAATTTCCGAAGCTTTTGTTTCTTGATGAGAACACGAAGTGGATTCATCATCGAGTGATTAAGTATAATTACTTCTTTGTAGGTATGATGTAAGTACTTAAAGAAAAATATGCGAGTGCGTGTCTTATTTTAGCCAAGTGAGTTTGAGTATACTGCGATGAGGACTAAATCTACTAGCTTGAAGCTGAGATTCCGACAAAAGTAGCAATAAATGAATAGGATAATTAGGATTTTACAGAATGTTCATAGTAATGATGGAGATCTAGTGGATAGAAGAACGGGAGTGTCATGTTGGGACAAAGTAATAAGATTGTTTGTGCGCAATTAAATGTTGAATGAGACATTGTGCAGTTGATTACAAAGAGAGAGAGAGATAGAGTCATTGTTGGGTACACTAAGGGTCATTGTTATTACTACTCTCCATGAGTTGTGATGATGAGGTTTCCATTTCAGTCAGGCCGAGTTGGCCTTTTAATGAGAATGCCTTGGAGGATGAATTTAACACGGTCCATGGGGATAATGATGTGGCTTTGATGATTCGTTTCTATCCTAATGAGCTCCTCTTAACAATCCTACCTTCTCCCACATTGGTCAGCGTCTGATGGAAAGGTGTGAAAGACTTGAACACTTCCTCCTCTTCACCGCAATTCGACTCACTTCACAAATTGCTTTCCTAATTCATACCTCACCGTCTACCATTAAAGGCATTTCGATATGCTTGTGGAAGTGTAGCTACACAAGAGATGTACGTGGTCTATGTGCAATTCTCTAGAAACTGGCTGGCATGCAGCACAAGTTGAGGAATCTGTGTTGTGTGTACCGAAAGAAGTCTAATTTGTCACAATCCTTGTGTTACATTTTGAGGACAAACTGGTTACAAATACCAAGGGAAAGTTGCGTGCTAAAAAGCTCTGCAGACGAACATTGTGCTTTGACAGTTCCACAGTTTGTGTGTGTCTCTCAGTCTGATGATTCGAGAGAGACTGCTTCCGTGTACAAAACTCATAAAGAGAAGTCATAAATCAGATCCATTATTTTCTTTCTTTTTGTCATTTGTTATCTGTCACACATACTTGATGTCCACAAATTCAGAGAAAAAATGTGTCTCTGCACCACATGGCCACTCCACATTTGTACCTACCTACAAAGCCACTTGATATTCTTTCTCCCTAGTGTGCTACTTCTAACTTGTTTTCCGTATGACTCAATAATCTTACATGTGGGCTACAGAAGACCATTGACTCTATATAAGATTTAGAACCCCACGTGCTTTGTGTTTGTGGAGTTTTTTGTCCAAAACGCCACAACACACCAGTACTAGAAGACACACAAAGTACATCTCAGTATTTAGTAAATTTTTAGTGAGTTCTGGGAATCTTTAGATGAAGAAGAATGGAAAACAGAAAGTAGTTCCGTAGGTTGTGGGTTCTGTCTTCTGTGCGAGCAGTCACTTCATTTATAGAATGACGGAGAAAGTAGATATAATAATACTGCACGAGTAGACATACGAGATGATTTCTTGTGGAGTAAAAAGTCAAGGTAATCAAAGGACAAAAGAAAACAAATGGTCCGAGTGGAGAGGAATTCCATTTGTCGATGGCGGATCCGGCACAACAAAAAATAACATGTATCTGGGGATTGATTAGATTTGGATGACCATAAGAGAAGGAAGACCAAAGGAGTAGAGTTGCCTTTGTACTCTCTCCCAGGCTTTCATTTGTTTAAATGTCATCAAACAAAAGAATGTGGGGAAGGAATGTGGTTTAGGATCTTTTGTCCCACGTCAAATGAATTTATCCCGAACAACATCTAAATTGAAATGGCAAACTCTTTCACCTAAACTACGGCTAGTGAGCAACCACACGGAGTCCGATGATTCTCTGGAGAGTAAACTGGACATTTCAAACAGGCAATGGGTAGTGTGAATGGTCACACCGAGTTAAAAGTTTATATGCCCGGAAATTTAGTGATATTTCCGAGTGTGTGAGTGGAATAGTTTCTCTCCTATTTACCAAAGTACTCATGACCATCTTCCTTTACTACTCACATGCACACACATTCAACATTATTAGATATTCTACTGCCTTCATCATCGTTCATGGGAATATACATAGATATATTGAGCTTCCTCGTAGATTTGGAATATTGAATAAAAAAACGAAAATTTATTGCACGAGAAATAAATTGTGACAAGATGATTTTGCATGAAGTGAACTGAAGATGTAAATGTCTAATCCAATGGAGAGAAAGTATCTCATCCCCCTTGTGCTTTCATACACTTCCATGTGTATTTTTCTACTTCCTATAACAAGCTCAACGATAAGCGTATTTTACTCTCTTTCCTTGTATGCCAATCTCTCTTTTTTCTCTGCACAACTTTCTCCTCTATGAGTTCATGACTTTAGAATATCCTGAGTTGCAGACTATACACACTATACACCATACGACGACGACTTGTAGTCTCCCGACTCAATAAATAAGTTTTATAGAAGGAAATTGGTGTGCAAAAATATTATCGCGTATCAAAACTCACATCAAAAATGAAACTTTCTTCCTTTCCAAATATCGATCGAGTCTGGTGTAGCAAGCTGGGAAACTTAGTTCGCATTCTCTCTCTCACTCTCTGCTGAGCTTAACTGAGCCCCTTCATTACGTCTCTTTACTTTTCCGTATTTTTCCACGCGTAACACATGGTTTGCTTTAAAAAAGGAAGGAATTATTGCACGAAAAAAGGAAAAACTGGGTCCACGACATAATACAGAGAGCGAGTCAAAGTGTGCAAAAATGGGAGGAGATGGAAAAAGGAAGAGGAAACTATGTGTATTGCCCCATTACCCTGTAGATTCGTACATAATCATTACTCAGTAGATTTGTCTCAGAGCAATAGTTTTTATTTACAAACGATGATGATGTTTCGGAGAAAACGGAACTTTACTCGTCAGGAAAAAGAAAGTCAAAACTTTTTGATCGTTTCAGATAGAAAGGGAATAAATGTGTGGAGTGAATAGAGAGTGAAATTGGCAACTACCGACAACCTTCTACCGAGTTTATTTGTACCTGAGGAGCAGTTGGAAAAAGTTCTTTTTTTTGTTTTTGAAAGAAAAGTGTATGATGATGATCTACAGAATTTTTATTTCCTGTTAGCAATATTGTTATACGTGAGTGTGCACAAAGGATGTTAACTTTTGCAATTGACTTCCCCCCGTAGACTTTCTTTGATAGAATGGAGAGGCAGCTGAGTAGGAGTAGACCCGATGCATCTCGAATGGGAAAAGGAAACTGAAAAGTAAACTACACACACACAATGTGGCTTGTGTGTTTCCTTCTCACCTGAAGATAAAAGTGTGCATGTTAAGTATTTCGTGTTTAAAAAGATGATGATGTGATTCCAAGAAGTGGTTGAAATGAATGCATGCTTCTTCTCTCTTGCGTGATCCTTACATAAGTACCTTAGAGAGTATTTCACATGCCACAAAGTTTGATGGGAAGTGTGTGTATATAAAGTGAGTGTGTGTTTTGGTTTGGTTGCTTGAGTAAAGAAGACTTGCCCAATAACACACACTTGGTGGTTCAAGTGGATACACACACAACTCTACTCTCATCAAGTTCCTCGTAATTTGAAAGGTTAAGCAGGATTAACATTTTGTGAAGGAATGTGTAACAGATTCCATGAGGATTATTCTACTACTACTGGTCGACTGGAGGTGCTACTTCTGTAGATTCAATTGAATTTCGTTAGAATGTGTCCGGAGGTTTGGCCTTGTGGGTTGTTGGGCATTATACGGTTGAACGTGAGATGGCTAATGGATTAAAAGCGTGGAGAGAAATGGGATAGGTGATCGTGCGTAAGAAATCCTCTCTCTCCTTCAGGACTACACCGAAGGAATCTTAAATCCAACTTCTTTCTCTCTTCTCCAGTCATTTCCTCATCATCTGGAATTCTACAATCCTTTCGAGGAAAGTAGGAATCAGGTTGCGGAACTTGATCTGTCTGATTGTGGCTTTGCTGGACTAGAATAAGACTTGAACAACCTCTCTTGTGTCTATGCTTGACCATGTGTGGGTTTCAAATGATGTTCGATGTAATTGATCCAACGTATACGGTCACAATAAGAAGATTAAAGCGCACGTGAGAGCAGGAAGGCCACGAGCTGTCATATTAGGGAATGAGTTAGGTGTCCAATCCAAAGTAATAATTACTCTTCTTTTCTACTTGAATGTCAATGTCAGAATTATTAATGTATTATTCAATTGATTCCTTACGCATTCTCAGCGTATACTGAATGAGTCGTACAGTTCAGGTCTTGAGGTCGAACAAAAACTCTATTTGTATTCCACTCGAGAAATGATTGAGATGTTCCATCCATATATTCAGTCTTTGTTAATGTGCGGTAGTTTTTCACTTTTTGTGGACATACTTTGCCACGTGGACTCGTAGCTATGTTAATAACAATTAAGCAAGTTTTTACTTGGAACCACTATACTTAAGCCATCAATTATTAGTACCAGGGAGTTTTTACCCTCTTTATTTAACAGATACATTAGTATTCATTGATTTATATTTGAGTATTCACTTGAGGTGAGTTCAGCAGACATTTGTGCTTTCTATGTACGTATACATTGTGGCCGAAACTTCGCAGAGTAATCGAAATAAATGACTACACAAGTAGTTTGGGACTTAAAGCAGAGTAATTGTGGAAGAAAGGGAGTGTGGAAAGTAAAGGAGATTTGATAGAAGCGTAGCAATTTGTAAAAGTAGATGAGGGCATTACATTCCACGAAGTCCTCATTCATTCTCATCATAATTCATTCCGACACTTCTCTTTGCATTCAACACTTTCACTCCTTTTCTTTCTCCAGAGAGCCCTTCCCATCACAGACGGTTTTCCTCAGTAGTCTGCATTCTCTCTATATACTCTGCCACATATCACATGCACGTAAGACATTCTCCCAGACTTACTCGATGATTTCTCCATTTCCGTGGCCTACTGTGTGGTGGTTACTGTTAGTATGTATCACCTTATCTACAGTCCTCTTGTAATAAGTCCCTCCTAATTCCATTTACCACACAGCCAAGCTCAAGACAATGGACCAGAGAGAAATGTAAATTTACGCATTTACTTATTGTTCCTTTAGTTTTGAAATCAGCCTTCCCTTTCCCTTTTATGTGATTCGAGTATTGGAAGTTGATATCCCATGGGGTGTGGGGAATTTGGGTTAGGATGTACCACAGAAAGGAGAAAAAGAGGATTTGTAGGAACAATAGCCGGGGGAAGGAAGAATGTTCCTAAAATGTGGGTCATTTCTACATCTTCACTCCTTCGAGAATTCCTTCCCATATTTCAAATTACAATAACTCTTTTCTACTGTTGCAAAGTGAGCAGATTTACAAGGAAGAAAGTTCTAAACCCAATGTACGTAGCCACACGGCCAACGAGATGATAAGCTTCTTATCATCTGCTTATCGTATTACACGCTTGTTCTGCGTAATATTTTCCTCTGGAGTTGGATGCAGAGCCTTTGTGTAACACTGCACACGTGCGTTTACTAGACCAACAGGGTTTCTCTAGAACACAACATGTGTACGCGTTGGAACTTGGAACACATAATACTACAGCTAGGTTGTTCCTTCCTCCAGTGTTACACAGTAGTCACGCTCTGGCAACACTCCTACAAAGTTTTAATGAAAAGTGAAAGTGAAAAAGTGATCCTAACACAATGAAAAGTATAGCCATAAGGTATTTTCAATCTGATGCTAATTAACCTTCTTTGCAAAAAGTTTCGAGAATTGAGAATGTCACGGAAATGCGAGATACACAGGAGAGAGGCTCACGTTGAGTGACAACCTGATAAAAAAGGTATCAGAGTACGTAGGTATACTGTGAGACCCATGCGAATCCCATTGTTCTTTGCCTACGTCCTCCTCCTCCATCTCCTCCGTTGTTAGGAATGTCTAATCGAATGTCATTAGTTTTGCTCTACTTCCTCCAATGAAATCTTCTGTGACTTGTCACTTTACACAGCTACAAAGTTGTGTAACTACACACACGTCTTGCCTCATGATCTCTTTTAATCTATGATCCAGAATCCAGCGACAGACTTACGTGGTATATTCTTCCACTTCTTCCGATTCCATGCGTCCCAACACCTACACACTAAGAACCGTGTGAACATGACTGCATGACAATACCAGACCCAGAACAAAAATACTTTTGGATAAAAGCCACGAGCAAATTACAAATGATTTCGTTTTTGTCAAACTTAATCCAACTCACTTGTAGGCAATCAAAATAAACAGTTTGAGTGAATTGGTGGATTCTACACATGACGGTTGATTTAGTTCGGACTTTTTAAGGTGGATTGTTTTCTTTCCTTTGCCTCTTTTTTGTGTGCTGAATCGGAAGGCAGAAACAGATTTCTGTTCAACAGATATTTCGAATGCGTATCGTGTACTCTTCACAGCTTGTAGTACACAACAGATGATCGAATATATCTAAAAGTCTACACACACATGTAATCTGAACGACAGAGGAGGATTATGGAGATGATAAATGGTAGGAAGGGAGGAGAAGGAGAGATGGATTCGAAATTTGTGAATTATTATTGTCAATAGTATTGAAGTGGGACTTTCACTTGGACTAAATCTCTCGCATTTTGGCAGAATGGAAGAACTGTCTTTTGCCAAGAGTCCATTCTGCACACACATTCGCATTATTATTACACTCCTGTGAAAGTGAGGGAAAGGAAGGAAGAGAGTTTAGCCGTATATCAATATGATTAATGGCTTAGAGAATAACGCCATATGACGCAAGGGTAGTAGTGGCTTGTCATATTCCACACTCACGCCAAACTAGAAAGACTCGCTCGTCGTGCATTGTGCAAAAAATATGCAACATTCCCCTTTTACCTTTCCTCCAGGTCTTCTTCTCCACGAACTAAAATATTCATTCCTTCCGTTGTACATTTTAAATGTTGTTTCCTACTCGGTTCCATTCAAACAGATATAATATATTATTGCATTCTTTGAATTCGAATGTACAAACCATTTGAGCCACTAGTGGAGTGTTGACAAATGGGAGGAATGAATCCTTATTCTGGCTCACAACCAAATTGCAATGAGAATAAGGTGACAATAATAAGTCTGTCATTAAAAGCAACTTGTCTTTTTGCAAGACAAAAGGTTTTTACTCTCCTTTGAATCGAATCTAATTGGGAATTCAGCTTCTCCACGTGCAGTCTTTTGGCTGTGAGACGAAATAAAGTGACTTTTGTGAGGAATAACTTATTCCCATGCACTTCCTGCAACAATCTTTGTACATTTTGCATGTGCTGGTTTCGTGAAAGTTACGACAATGCCTAATCTACTTGCATCTAGCTGACCAATCTCCGAGAATGAAATAAGCCGGCATTCGGTAGGTGGTTCAGTAGTTGTGGTGGTCTTTATTGAATTAAACCGATGGTTATCACTTGTAGCACACACATAAAGTCTGTAGAACAATGCAATTCTTATGGAGAGATTTATCGTATAAATCAATTAAGTCCACCTGCCACGAGGTTCCTCGTGTTGTGTAGCGCAGGAAATGGAGATAAATGAGGAGATGAAGTGTCAAGTCATGCACGAATTATGGCTATTTCTGCGCGTAGTTTCCAGACACACTGAGGCTAACTAGTTTACACAGTTTTGCTAATTGATACTGATTTAATCATTTTTGACGGCTTCTGTTTATTGCTCACTCTCTTCAAGCCAACGCCCTCATCATTCTTTATTTGCAAATACTTTGAGCTGCATATTCAAAGTCTTTGGTTCTATTAGAATAATTAACATGGCTGTGTAGAGGTGGGCAGTGGGTGTATTATATTATTTAGCACCAGTAATAATAACCGAAGATATCTATAGATTCTGCATGCCCGACATAGAGACACGCTTTCCTCCTAGTTTACTTAATATTTTAGCGATTACATAACAGGACATGAAAGGCCGCAGAGACTTATTGATTCTCATTAATTCTATCTTTGAAGTTCAAGCGAGCCTGTGGACCGACAGAGGAAGCAAAGAAAGTAATATTGAATATTAGATTTTGTTAGCAGGCTCATGTTAATCTAAAACTCACTAGAAATCCTTCACTGACTTGTCTACTGACTTAATTATGATTCTATCTTTACTCACAGCACAGTTTGTATTTAGCTTGTACCCTACAACCTTTACTGTATGGAAGACTAAATGTGCGAGATTAATGGGAGCAACACAGATTTTTCATAGAACCAGCCTTCCATTACTTTCCTCATAAAGTGTTTGTAGTCAGAGAAGGAAAAGTAATAAACCATTATTGTTCATCTGAAGAGAACATTCAGACTATTTATATATTACACTTTTACGAGTTACAAACATTCGACACGAGTGTGGTGGTGACTGGTGATAAAATAAATTTTTTCTCTGAATCACGTCCTACACCATATTCTTGTGCAAATCTAGACTCACCATAAAAATGCACTCGAATCTTTTGTAACGTGTCCATTTTGTTAGTAACCGGAATGTAGTCCGTATGCATGCACACAGCTACCCTCCGTGAGTATTTAAGCCTCATCCACACTGGTTAAGGGTGAGTTTTATGGGAGTAATTTGAAGAGATAATAGTGTCATATAGGACACATAAAATGTAGCAATTTGTCTGTGTTTTGAAGTGTGTGAAAGTGGACCTTCATATTCGTTTAATGGAGTGTGCACAAATGCGTAAAAATACTCAGAGGCTGAGGGAGATACACAAAAAGATACAAAGTGAAAGTCTCTCTCTCGCTTCGTCTTTTTATATCGTCGTAAATCTTGAGATGATTACATTACACTGGACGCTTCGTCCTGACCCTTCTTCTTCGAGCTTCCTACAGAAAAAACCAGTACAAGTGCGTTGTACAAAGTGAACACAAAACATGTGTCTCTCTCGCCTCCGTAGGCTCACTTTCCCACTTCCACGTGAGCAAAACTTTACGAGCTTTCTCCTATACAATAACGAAGGGAGTAGGCAGTTAAATCTTGCCTTCTGCCTCGCAATCTTGACGAATTTACAGGAGACGACAGACATATTGAAGGGTAAAATGGAATTAGAAAAGTGATAGAGAACACTCGGCAGAAGGAGTGAATTAAATGGGAGGTAATTAATCTCTGCACTTACTTTTGTCTTCATTGGAGAGTTTCTTCTCTAGCCTAGTGACTTAGTTAAGATTAGTGGTAAGGGAAGAAGGAGAGAGAGAGAGAGTTAAGTTGACATGGATTTGTAGACATCAATATTTCACAGTGTAATGCTCTGCTCTTGACATCCTCCTTCCATTCGCTCCTCCACTAGTCCACCTCGAATTAATGACAACTTTTAAATGATCGAAACCATTCTCTAATTCATCCTCTCTAAAAATACGGACGGTGTCTGATGCTTCCTTTCCGGACATTTGTACGAAAGTCCCCTTGGATATGAAAGGATGAAAGAGGCGGATGGGTAGTTTGCTAGAGAGGTAGTTTTCCGTAGTGAAAGTCTTGGGTGGAATAGCATGTGTGTGTGTTTGGAGTGCAGAGGAGTGTGTGGTGCAGAGGTACGTCTGTGGTGGTCTAACTACAGAAGAGGAACATCAATTGCTCATTTGTGTCAGATACAGAACACATCTACTTCACGAGAATTATCACAAACGAGTCTTCACTAACTCCTTTGCTGGGGGAAAGCATCAAATACTGTGCCACACAAAATCTAATGGAAACCCATTTTCAAAACATATTTCTTTACCCAAGTCACCTTTTAGAATTTAAAGCTGAGAGATAAACGGAATTCCTCAAGCATCACTTCTACTACTGACTACTACTACGTAGTACGTATTCTGTGGTTGTGTGTGTATGAAGGAAGGAAAGGGAGTTTTCGGAACTTTCACCGTGTGCACAGTTAACTACTGCTGAGTCCTTTGTGTGAACGAATATTCCTCGGGCAGCAGCTTTACGAAGGAAGCAAGGACACGAGGCTGTGTAGGCTACACGTTCTATATATAGGTACATCATATTGTATCGTGTGACACGTATAATAAGACAGTAAAAGTAAGGAAAGCAGAAGAGGCAATTAATTCCCTCTTTAACAACTTCCAGTGTTGACTTTCTCTAGAAATTGGAGAGAGAGGGAGGGAGAGTAATTTCTCCCAGTTTTTTGAGCTTCAAGATTAGTTTACTTTTTTCTCCGTAATTGCACAAGATTGTCCTCAAGTCCATAACCAACTAAGGCTAAGTGGTTGTGCTGTGTGCTCCTCCTTCATAAGCCACTTGGTCCATCCCAAGCACGTATTTCATTCGTATCTCTCGTTCCACTCGAGACTTTTGAGTAAGCAAGGGAAAAGGGGATCATAGTCGGAGGCCGATATAACAAATCTTGACCTGAATTTTTCTCCCTAGAAAATATATCTGTGATGGTCGCTGTAAAGTGTAGGAGCCTCGTTTGGACATTTTAGACAGACCAGAGGGACTTAAGTTACGAGAGAGATCTAAATTTTGAGAAGAATCTATTTCCCTGAAGAAAAACTAAGAGGATAGAGACATTCACGCAGAGACATGGTCATTCACCAATTGCAGTTTTTATCGAAAGCTACAGAAGAAGCGCTCTTGTGAGTCTTCAACTTAGTGTGTGCATGAGCGCGAGTAAGAACGAGGAAGTAGAATGTATGTAAGTGACATAATCTGAATTCAACTCATGTCCTGTGTGTAGCTGTCCTTTTGTCAGTTTCAGAATTGTCCAGTGGGACTTTCCTTCTCTGGCGTAGCAGCCCAGGGTTTTGCAAAATATCGACTCTGATTGAAATGATATGAGGAGAAAGTAACTAGCTCTCTCTTGGCTCTCCCAACCTTTTACTAGTTGGCTAATTTTTGTATTGAAATCTCGTGATTTATGGATGTGCCATTATACCAAAAGTTATGAAAGGGCTTCTTCATCCATCATCCAAAAGGTGGAGAAAAGGGAGCATTTTGAAGCCAAAATTTCTCGTCAAAATCAGACGTAGGAAACGATTGAATGAAAAATTGGCACACAACTCTGCTCCTTTTGTGTACACCAACTTTGTTGGAACTTGGAAAGGGTTACAGTGTTGTTGAGGACCCCAGAGGTGGATACGTAGGTATGAGCCACTAAAGTAAGCCCTCTTTTCTACTTCAGCAGGGTTTACACTTTATAGTACTTGTGGTACAAGAACTTTTAGAAAGCGTAGAGGAAACTCTCACAGTTATTGTACTGAATACATACCGACACCTACACACACATCCCTAAATGTGTGTGTGTGTGTGTGATGGTATGTAGTAACCTGTGAGTGAAATGTGTCAGGTAGGAATTAAAAGTTTACTTTCTCCAAGTAGAGAATCTCTCACATAAATCTCATATTTAAGATGGGAAGGGAAACGCGTAGAAAAAGTAAAACAAGGACAAAATCACAAAGGAGTGTGAAGGAAGGAATGAAAGTTTGTGTAAGAGTTATAAAAGTTAATTTGGGTCAGTAGACCTCTCTGGTGGCATCAGCCCTACAGGAAACTTTCCTTTCTTTAAGTAATTGAACTATTATCACAATTTTCTCCGAATGTGTTTCATGGAAATCTCATTATTCTGTACAACATCTGCTCCTAGCCGTCCAAGTGTGGTTTCTGTCTGTGGAATAGGACGAGACGCTTCCACTGAGGAATACTTTCTCCCATGTACTTCAACTTATTTCTCCCTGTGTATTTTCTTCTGTATTCCCATAAGATTCTTTGTTTCACTACATGTAGCTCTCTACGTGTGCAAGGAAAAAGATGAGGAGAGTCTGAAACTTATGGGTCGTGATCTTGAGATGCAATTATACATAGTCTGTACATAGATGCGATATACCACTTCTACGATACTGAAGGTATACTTTGCACGCTTTTTCCTTAAAAAGCTGAGGTATTACCTTTCTATAGTTATTTTCCTGTTAAGAATGTCTCCCTATACTTTATATGTTGTATAGAAAAGCTTGAAGAATCTAGAATTTGTCGTCAGGTTTAAAAACTACAGTCGAGGTAAAAAGGAAGTGCTTTTCAGTCTCTCGCTGAGACTTAAGATTTCAAGGAATAGATATAAGATGTTACGTCGAAACCGTGTTCTCTCTTCAATTAGAATGTAAAGTGCATGAAACAGATTTGAATCTAACTGTAGATGAATTAAAATTCTTGGAATATTTCCGAGTTTTGTGTGCAATTTGGGCAGATGAGGGATCGAAGAAGGAAGGAAAAGTGGTTGGCTTTCTCTCGGTTCTTCTCTAGCTGCTCTGCTTTAAGCCTGTTGATTTATAGTGCGAGGTAAATGAAAAGGAGAGATTTAAAAAAGAAGTTTCTCTTGTATATTGATAAATAGGCAGTTGGGTTTTCGCTCACAAAAGATACATTTGGACTGTGTGAGAGGTGCTTTGTGTCGTGGGTGAGCCAAGTCTTCCTTTGTGCCTCTGTTGAGTGAGAGAAAGTGCCAACTTCATGCAAAACTCTTTTTCAACTCAAAAACTGAAATACTCTCGCTTTGTAGGAAGCAAGTCTCGCCGAAGAAACTGTGTGACTCGAGGAGTCTACAGACGAGTTTGTGCGTCTATAGTCTCCTATGATGAGAAAGAAGGGTAATGTATGATTCTACATTTAGACTTCTTGCAAGAAGAACCCACTCAAATCAATAGTCGCACTCTTTCGCTACCCTCCAATCCACACATTAAATTTCTCTTTAGTTGCCAATTCAATTGAGATGTACTACACTTACACTACTACTGTAGCAGTAGTAACGAGTTTGCAGTGCTAATGTTGCTGGAGAGGGAGACCCACTGAGGGTTCTTTACTGAACACCAGGAGAAAGTCTATCAAGCCCTGTGGACTTGAGAAATATCACGTCTCTCTAGTAAAAGAAGGAGTAGAAGCTTTAGGTCTGTCTGAAGAATGAAGTGCTCAAAGAAATGAGTATACACACTACGAGTCCCATGCTAACACACCCAAGTGAACGATGAAAAGTGTCCGAACATTAACTTCCGACATCAATTCGTCACACAAGAAGTCTCTGCTTCTGGGAAAGTAGGCAAGTATCGGAAGGAAATTGCTTTAAAATCTACCCGTAAAAGTCTCAATTTTGCATGCAGGCTTCTTGGAAACCGTACTTTAGTTAGTATAGTCGACAGTCTCTCCTTTACAATGGAGTTGTGGGGATGAGTGTCCTTTCTCCCACTAAGCAACCAAAGGAATGAATGAACTTAGTGATTGTTAGAGTGCTTGTTAGGTGCATTGTGGCTCTACACTGAAATAACGGGTGAAAGAGAGATGAGATGACGAAGGGTAAATGTTTGTGCTGAGAAGATGAAGTAGAAATATTATTGGAAAGAGGAATTAAAGTGATTAGTGTAAAGCAAATATTATTTTGTTTCTTTGTAGGAGGAAAGCGAGTGGATGGTGTGGAGGAATTGATCATCGCCACGATGTCTCGTCTGAGTTCAGAGAATAACTCACCCAGTGACGAAAGTCATCATCAGAGGATATCATGGAGCAGAAGACTGAGAAGGAAGATGAGTGGGAGAAGTCTGTGGGTAGCGACGCTGTGGGCCTTCTTCCTCCTCGTTCCCACAATTCTGAGTGGAGTGAATGCCAATATCCCTTCAGTCCCACCACTCCAGCAATTATTCAGGAGAACGCCAGATAATCAGACTGCCACTGTAGGTGACACGGTAACGCTCGCATGTTCTGTGCTGCAGAAAGCAGGAATTCTTCAGTGGACCCGAGACGGGTTTGGACTTGGGACTGAAAGGAATCTCCAAGGGTATGAGAGATACCGCATGAGCGGAAGTGAAGAAGAAGGTATGTCTGATGAGTTTTGGAGATCTTTTATCACTACAGACTTTTGTTGTTGATTGATGGGAATCGGATGGGAGAAAGTAAAAGAATGGTTCGTGTCATTTATGATGTCCTAGGTGACTACACATTAGTGATAGACCACGTGACATTAGAAGATGATGCGGTGTTCCAGTGCCAAGTGAGTCCAGGACCTCCAGACTCTGGAATAAGGGAGCTTCGTTCTGCAGATGCCAAACTGACTATCGAAGTTCCTACAGGAGCTCCACAAATACTTCAGGGTGACTTACTCCAAACGACTGAAGATCGAGAAATCACACTTGAGTGCATCTCTCGAGCTGGCAAACCTGCTGCGGAGGTAACTTTCTTTTTGCTCTCAAATATATCATCGCTTTCTTCCCCTACTTAAGCATATAGGAGAGATGTGCCTATATCCATCGCCCGTATCACAAAGACGGAAGGAAGGAAAGTATAAAACGCGCCTGAAGTTAGTTTCCTTCAGAAGACCAAATAGCCTCGACATTGGGTTCTCTTGTTATCTGAGGAAACATTGAGTCCAGTCATTTGTGGTGTCACAAGAGGCTGTGGCTAATTTCAGGCCATTTCATAGAGCGAAAGAAAGGGAGCAATTGAAGGAAGGGAAGTATAGGAAAACAGACGTAGAAGGCAGTTTGGTAGTAGCTCCGTGATGATCTCATCTAATAATAACGCACACATTCACCTTCTTCTTTTCTTTATTGTCCAAAGTTAGTGACATTAAATGGAGACATTCCGTCTTCAAACAAATGAAAGTAGCCAACTTCATTCATTTCATTGCATATTTCCCAGAGACACTTTTCTTATGACGATGGTTACGATAATGTCTTTCTACGACCGTAATCTTACTTCATAATCGTCCTACTCGACTTTTCCTCGAACAAACACTTTTCTACTCTCCAACCCTTTCTTGTAAATCGAACTCCCTCAGGAATTCTCTGTATACACACACAAAACTTCTTCCTCTTTGGCTTTTGTGAAAAACCCGAACTCTGAACAGTGTTTTATTGGTTGTATCCTGTGCGTTTCGAGATCCGTAGTAAATATAAAGTCGGATAAATGCAAAGATCTTGTTAGTAGTCTGCAATTGGACAGGGTTTGTTATTTTGGCCGGAACTTAGGGAACTCCCGTCTCAAACGGATCTCACAGATGAGGTTATGATGAGGACGCGAAGCTATAAGGTTACACTGGGTGCGTGATTATCGGATAAACCTCAGCCAGCTCTGTAAACAGATATCTTGGTGTAGAATAAATAAGCAGCGTAATTAATCTGAATCTCTGGACCATTTCCAATCTGCTAATCTCCTCCTCTTTCTCCTCCTTGAGATAATAAACATGTATTCCAGGAAGCAACAGTCAACTCTGTGACTAATTAAATTATCTCCAAGAATTCGTAATGATTAATCTTACAAAATTGAATTAGACACACAGGCTGTCTCGAGCCAGCGACTCGCTGACTTTTTCTTCGAATTCAATGAAGTATTGTAATGTTAATTCGGTGAAATCTAGAAAAGGTTTAAGCCTCTTTTCCTTTGAACATTGTGAATAATGTTTTTAATAGAAACTCTATCTGATAGACTTTAGTTCTTCCAGGTAATTGAAGTTTCCCCTTAAACTGTGTCTTTGACTTTAACACAGGCATCTTCAGCGTACTTAAACAAAGATAGAAAAGTTTTCATTAGGACATTTAAACAGAAATTCACAGGGGTTTACGCAGAAATTCCATGCATGGCTTAATGAGTGAAAGAGATGTTTCAACCTGATAAATCTTTTTCGTGCGTTATCAAAATTTATGGCTAATTAATGCAATCACAAAGACGTACGTTTCCTCTCGGAGAATCCTATTTAATGGGAAGACGAATGCTTTTTGTTTAGCAGCTTAATGGAGAGGAAGGAACTCGAGTATTATTTCATTTTGAGATGAATTCATCTCCCAGTTTCGTAGTCCAATAGTTTTAACCAAATCTCTATCTGTCCTTTGCATAGAAATCGCTGTGTTGTTTGTACAGTATCTAAATTAGAAAATTATGAGAAAAGATTTCGCAATAGAATGTGTATAATAAGTTATTCGTAGTTCAATAGCTAAGAGCAAAGTAGTAGTAGCGTTTCGCAGACTTTCTTTACAAGCCACACAAAAGACAGACCCAATGCATTAGAATTCGCTTCACGAAGAATGACACAAGAGTAAAGCTTTTAGTGAGCATAAATAGGGATGAAGAAAGTTGTTTTATTGTGATTGCGGATAAAGATGGGATTTATTTTGTATGGAAATATTGCATGGCAAGACATTTTGACGACACTCTTCCACTAATCTCCCACATGTGTAGACGTACTGAGGAGGATTTGAATGTGAATAATACACACGTCCTTTTTTACCATTTATTCATTGAGTGAAGATATATTGAATGGGTGATAATAATGGTAGTTATTTCCTCCTGAAGGGAACTCCTCTCACACACACATACATTTAACAGTACACAGGACAAGTTTACCAGTGCCGTAAAGTATCTTGTTGCGAGCTGGACATCATTTCGTTATTTTCCTCCTTCATCCACGAAGAAATAAGTCACCCTGTATTTCACGAGACATTTTATGGCCCATGAGTAAATGTAAGTAGTCGGTGTAGAAGGATTTATACTTTTATGCTACAGGGAGAAAGAGTCAAAGAGAGAAATCTCTGGAAGAAAGAACATTTCCATAATCACCACCACTGTATCTGACACTTCTTACTTTCTATTTAATATAGTCTCGTACTATCTCACACACTCTCATCAGTGATAGTCACTATTACACAATCTTCTTCTTCTTCGTAAGACGCACACACTCAGGCTATACACATTTAGGCTGCACAAGGCCATGCAATGTTCTTTCACAAGAACTTCGTCCATGTTCCTCCGCTCAAGTCCGTTTCTCATGGGTTGATTAAACTTTTTCAAAAAGAAATGACTGCACGTAAGAAAAGATTCTGTACTTTAGAAAAGAAACGAAATGCAGGAGAATGGAAAGAAAGAGTCGAGTGAAATCATCCGGAAATTTAAGAATTGAAGAAGGAAGAAACTGATTACTCGCACCTACTTTCCTCTCTTCTCGATAGACTCACCCTCTGTTACTCTGTTCCTTCACTTTAAACGTGTCTAAATGAGACCCTTCCGTAGGACTTCCACTCTTCGGAACAATCATCCTCTAAACTACTTTCTTCTCCTTAAATTCTTCTTTTCTGTATTCCCTCTTCATCATTTTATTATATAAATATACTCCCTACGGATTCTTAATCAACTGGCCTATTGTTACACCCATTTCATCTAATTTGTATAGAAATTACTTTCCCTACGTTCCCTGAGTAAATACTCCCGTTCGACTAAATACTTTCCATAATGGAGACGAATAATAACTATATGGCGTATTGTGTAATGGGTTGTTTGAATAACCTCATTCGGTTGAGACATAAGATTCTGCGAGTTAACCAATGATGGTGAGACTGTGGGTGTGTGTGAGTGTGTGTGTATAGTCAGACTCCCTGGAGTTGTGACCAAATCTATTTCCCTTTCTTGCTAATGATCGCATGACCAAGTTGCACTACTTTTTCTTTTTCCCTTTCCTTTCAATTTTTCGGGTCGGAGTGTCGGAGTGAAACTCAGTAAGACTGTGTTGTATAGGAAGTCTGGATTAGAAAATGTCTAGGTGGCTGGACAAAAAAATTGGTCCATTATTGGACAACTGGTTGGGTAGAAAGGTGGGGAAAGTTTTGACGCCAGTGGTGGTGAAAGCTCCTATTGTTGTCAAAACGGAGGCTAATTGATTCCTATTTTTAGGTAAAGCTTAATATTCAATCATAATTGTTTTCTTTGAATTGATGGAGGATCCGCGTGAAGGTCTATTGTAGGGAGCAGTCGTTGCTTGTCACAACACTTATTTAATGATGAGAGAAAGCGAAAGGGAAGGAGAAAGCGGAGAGATGATTAATTGCATGTTGATGTCCTTCACGTGACGGAAAAGGTGTCAAAGTATCTGAATGGAACTTCCTTCCTTCCTACACCATTCCCTGTGCGAATGGTGAACTACCAAGTTCCATAGTAAGTGCGGGTAGTAACAGAAATACATTGAGAATTAGAGAGATTCTAGACTGCTACGAGACTGCCAATATGCGTCAGTGTAAGCGAAAGGTCTCATCATCAAATTGTTCATTTACCTGCTCGTAAGACTTCCTTTGTTATTTGAGCCCTTTCGAACGAGTCTTGAGCCTTCTATAGTTTCCACCTCGTTGCAAAATGTCGCAGGATGCAGTCATAATTGCCTTCCTTGAACAATGTTTTCGTTTAGTCTCGCAGACTCAAGATAAATTAGTTTGCCTTTGTACCAGACATGTTTGAAAGCTTAGAGATGATTCTTGAGCTCAGGTAACACGGATATTACATGTCTGAGAATGAATTGATTCCAGGAATAAAATATTTGTTGTACGAGAAGACTGAAAAGTGATCAAAAGTGGGTGCAATATCTACCGCAGGAAAAATATTGATTATTTATGTAAGCTTCTTCTCATGTGTGCCACTTAATGTTTTCCAGATCACTTGGATTGACGGGATGGGTCAAGAAGTAAAAACGGGAGTGGAGACGATAAAAGAACCTTTGGATGATGGAAAACGATTCAATACTCGAAGTACCCTTCGATTTCGTCCGAAGAAAGAACATCACAACAAAACATTCACGTGTCAAGCCCACAACCGACCTGCCAAAGAGGTTATGAGTGCTTTCATCCGGTTAGAAGTTAAATATGCACCGAAAGTAAACGTCAAAATAAAAAACTCGAAGATCTACGAGTTTGAATCGGTGGAAGTGACATGTAAAGCTGAAGCCAACCCACCTGACATGACATTCAGATGGTTCAGAAACGATCAAGTCATTGCTGGTGACCACGGAACTCTCCTACGCCTTCACAACGTCACTCGAAAGTTTCACGACTCCATCATCAAATGTGAAGTCCAGAATTCTGTCGGCAAATCTGAGGAATCCGAGACACTACAGATTTTCTGTAAGTTGAAAGCTCAAAGTATTTTGCATGGCAAAGCGTCCAGACACAACCGAGTGTGTTTATGTCATTCATATGAATGTGTGTGTATCGGAAGTAAAAGACAGTGTGTGTGTGTCGATCTCTCAATCTCTCCCCATTCATTCTTCAAAGAAGCAGAATGGGCGATAGTGAATTCCTGACTCGTTTTTTTGCAAAGCTAAGATATGGATGGAGAGTCCAAAGACAGAAAGATGTTCTTTGAGGGTTCCTCTCACTCTGAGAGTGTGTGGTGTGTGATACTCAAGGGAAGAATCTTTTTATTGGGATCCTTCCATGTGTCGTTTTGAAGTATGTGCACATTTACATCCAAATTCTGTCCCAGTTTCTCTGTATCACGTAGCTTAAGAAAGGCTTTGATCATTCGGAAGTACTTTAGTATGCCACACAGCCCATTTTCAGTCACTAGATCACCAGAATATCAAACGGAAAATAACAAAATTGCCCCTGAAATCTTTTTCTCCTTAGGAGAGTCTCTATTTCATACCCCGAGACAAGTCCATTTGGTCCACAAACGCTTCTACACACACACTCTTTGTAAATCTTAGGAAATCTTATCATTTTTACACCAACCTAGACAGATCAACGTACTGCGGAGCTAGCAGACATTCGTGCGTGTATTTATTGGCATGAGACATCCCCACAACAATTCGCGTTTTGAATCGAAATGGATTGAAAAATATTTTCTTACGCAATAAAGTACGAATATAGTCTGAAGCAGTTGTTGGTGGAAGGAAAAGTAACGATAATTTGCACTTGTGTTCCGCTTGAAACAGTAAAAAGGCTTGTGATAGTGATGATGATGACCCTGTGGGGTTTCTGTGGAAGGATCCGCAAGTGAAAGTCGCATGGCATGACTACCAACAGGAGAGATCGATAATTTCGGTGTTTTGGATTGTTTGTGATACAATGAGAGGTTTGTACCTCAGCCGGAGTCCCAGTGGGGAGTGAGATCATGTCCTTTCACTTGAATGTGTCTCTCCGACTATTTATTTATTATGAAGCCTTATGAGCGGAGTCTAGAGAAAGCTGCCGTCATTAGAACATGGGTTTTCACACCCCGTATTTATGTTCTGGGGTAGGAGTAGACACAGCCAACCAAATTATTACTCTCTCAATCCACTTTAACACTTTCTCTTGTGCGAAATAACACACTGAACTCATAAATCATCTCGCTCTCTCCCAAATCTACCAACAACCAACTATTACTAGTAACTCCCATGAATCCCATATACACAGTTTACGTTAGACACCAACAGCCTCTCGTGCATTCCGAAGTTTATAAATGCAGTTCCAATGAATTATGTCTTTACAATGACACCACTGAGAGAATGCGAAAGTGTGCGAGAGAATTCAATGCACAATGGTGCGAGAGAATGTTAGAAAAGGCAATTAACCAATAACCAAGTACTTTGCTGTATACATTCATCGTCACATGCGTAAGGATAGTTAAGAAGTTAATCGAGTGCTTTTAGAGCCCAAAGAATTTTGTGGTGGAGAAAGAAACTAGAAATTCCGGTGATTTTTGTGCGTGCTAATTAGATAGATTAGTAGAAAAAGAGATGTAAAGTCTGGTGGAAGTTGGAAGTATTGATAGCTCTCGGTTAATGGATGGCTAAGCGTGACGGAATTTGGAGATTCCTTTAAATACTCTCTCGTCTTTCTTAGCACACGCAGTTTAGTAGGCTTTGTGAACGCAGTCGTACGCAGTCAGAGTGGATTTCACAAACAATCGAAATCCCATTAGAATGCGGAGTGTAAAGCAAGCAAACACGGACGGAGGAGTGATGATTCCAAATTTCGGTTGTTGACTAATCCTCAGTTTGTTTTGAGGCTTTGATTAATGCCATTTAATTGTCAACATACACCCACCCACCACCCTGGGTGCAATATTAATGTCTGCTTTGCGTGCAGAATGAAGGAAAGCATTATAATATCGGTCTTGTCTGGAAATGAGGCTCGGGAACTGTAGGGATGGAGATGATGGGTGCAATAAATATCAGTTTCTCGTCTAAAATTAGAAATTCCAGGTGAACATGCCTCTTCTTCCCTGTTCGGTTCATTCCCTCGTCTTGTGTTGTTTTACACTACGCATTGTGGATTACTCTCTCAGCCATGTAGTCAAGTTCAAAGTCGACACGCACCGTTTCCTTCATTGTGTCACAATGGATGGGTACGGAACGTGTGTTTTGAATACATTACACTCTCTGAATAAGACGTTTCTTTCGTGGACATGCCAAGTCAACGTGATTTACATGAACTATAGAATAGAAAATCAGCCCTTCCTTCCTACTTTCCCTTCCTGATTTGTCTCCTTCACTGTTACTTCACTTGATGGACTTATCAAAATGCACACACGACATTGGGACGTGAGACACATTCGTTTAAAATGGAAGTACATGTACAGTCCCAGAGATAAAATCAGATGAAGGGAAAAATGCCTCGAAGAGACAATCTTATAGAGATAAGGAGAAAGTTTCTAAGAAAAAGAATTTACTTCTTCAAAAGAGAAAGTTGCAAAGAAACGCGAACTTCGTGTTCTTTATTCTTCTCGTTAATTTGCGTCAATTACGGTTTTTAATTTAGTCCAATTAGCTGCCATTTCATGTCTGAGTTCACCTGTAATTTCAATGAATCATTGGGGACTACAGACCGGATACATTTTGTCAACTTTTAATCACCACTCTCCACTGAATTTATGACTTTCTGATTTCCAGTCTTTCAAACTCACGCACAATGCACAATAAAAGTGATTCGTTGTTTCCTTCTTGTTGATTTGACTGCAGAATTTATTACATTTTTACTGCTTTCTGTGGCTCTCCTGGAAGTAGGAACACTTGTACAGACTCCATTTGTGCGTGGTTTGTCAGTGGTCATGTCATTACATTGGCGACATTATAGATGAGTACAGAACATGCATTTACTGCCCACACACTTACACTTACGTGGGTATATACTGTCACCACCTGAACTGTATGCGAGAACATCTGCTACCTTTTTCTTCCTCATTGTTTTAATGGGGGACATTATTGAGAATGAAATGGAGCTGGAGAATTAGACCAGGTGGTAATGATCGCCATTATTGCACTATCTCCCACACATTCTAATTTCTCGGGTGAAATGACCGAGGAATGTGGAGACGAGGATTGAGACTCACACACCAGACACAGTCTGAGTCTAATAATAATTTCGATTCTGTGGGGTGATTCATAATGAGAATGCATATTCACAGAAGTGATACTGTTTGGATAATGATATGAGAAATGACTCTGTGATTGTTTGCAGATGGACCAGTGTTTCGTAACCGCCCTAAGAATGTAGAAGCCGATCAAGGATCCACAGTCACCCTCAGTTGTGATGTCGATGGGAATCCTACACCGGAAATTGTTTGGTTTCATGAACCTACACAGAAGGTAAGGAAGGATACATGAGACATAAGTATTATACTGAGGATGTTGTACTCCAAATGCCAATGAACTATTCATTTTGCGAGGAAGTATTAAGGACTACGCGTTAGTAAATTATTAAAATCTTGAGAGACAAACTTGACAGTGAGACTCGTGGCTGTCTGTGAGACTGCTTTTTCGGATGCCAATGATAAGTGTCGATAGATAAAATACATTATTATTATTTCTTCTCCAGAAAAATGCATTCTTTTGGGAAACGACCTATTGTTATGAGTGCAAACAAGGGGAAAGTATTTTAAGGAGAAAATCGGGAAAAAAACTATTTTTCTTTCTTTCTTCGATCGAATTCAATACTTTCGTTTTTGTTTCTCTGACTGAAGGAATGAATACATCCCAAGCAATAATTCAACGAAGGGTGCATTATAAATTGATTATGTTTTCTCAGGAGACTACAGCTTCTGCCAACTATATAGGATTGTAGTTAATGATTCACTAACCACAATAGGACTGTATGTGTAGTTACTGTTTGGATGTGTATTGACTTTTATCCGAAGGCAGATAGATACACACACAAGGAAAGCAGAAGTGGAGTAGTTTTTGATGATACAAAGCAACTTATAGGCATATATAACACTGGGGAGGACTAAGGTCAATGTTAGTTTTACGCTTAGAAGAACCCAAAATCACCCTGAAATTGAAGGTTGGAGGAAATGTGACTGGAGAAAGGGAGGTGGCTGGTTGTTTCACGGGCAGTGACAGGAGATGAGGGAGTTTATGGATGAAATGAAACAGAAACTAAAGACACCATTCGAAAGTCTGAGGAAAGTCTCACGATTCCATGTCACTGTCATGTCACTCATACATTTACTTTCTGTTTCCTTCTGTTTCCAATGTCAAAAGCCCCGTGGGGTAACTTCATTTCTCTATTTCATTCTATCCACTGCTGCGAGTTAGTCTTGTGTGTGTCTTGGATACTTACTCACACACTCACTCAGTATTCATTCTATTTGCATTATTACAAACTTTATCAAAGTTTATGCTGCAGTGAGCAAATAAAGGGTGTCTTTTTGCATACAGTCTTTCGTAGGTGAATGTGTTTGCTTCCTCTTCCTGTTCTTTAAAAAAAACAATAAGTCCTTATGGATGCACACACAGTTGTTACACACACAAGTCAAGACTCAAGAGTGAATTCATACAACAATAGCTGGAGGTTACGAACCTAAAAGAATAGAAAGGTGAAAGTGAATCTGAATTGTCTGGAGGGTACGTTTGTCAACTTCAACTTGTTTGAGCATGAGGAAATGCATATTTTAATATTGACTCCCTTCACTTTCTTCGTCAAAGTGTGGGCACAGCCAAGAAGGAAGTAGATTTCAATATTAAATGCAATATGGTTCTATTTAGAAGAAAGACTGAGTCCCTCCAGGCAGATTTAGTGAGCCACCCACCCACACAACAACCACCAGGTTATCCCTCCGTGATTTCAGTGTTCATGTCATTCTCAGGGATTAAGATGGAGGACTCACACCCCAAGCGTTGTGGGTAGAATTAGTTACGCGATTACTTTAGGTGAGATTAGACAATAGAACTTCGTTAAGACTCCCAATTAGTTGACGCAGCTTAATATTAATAATCCTCAGACCTTGACATTCTCCTTCTGGTTCAAATGAAACTGATTTCCTTCACTTGACTTTCTCCTCGAGTTCTCTTCCCAATCTGCAGTCACTACAGTAGTACAGTGTATATAATGAGGTGGGAATCTTATTAGAAAATAAACGAGATGGGTGTTTGCTGCATCCGCATTCGGAAGTGGTAGAATCGGCACTTGCTTCAACTCAAGATTCTCGTCACAGACGATTAACTTATGAGGAAAAGGAGATGAAAGGGTTCGAGAGAGAGGCGAAGAAGTACAGTTGACTTCATTGCATCATTAATTATCCTATTGTTCTGCTTCACAACCCTCTTCTGCATTTCAAGGAGAATTTATCCCGTAATGAAATTCGACAGGAACTTTGTATACACGGATTTTCGCTTCTCATTTCAATAGGCTTACTTCCTCTCCAGTAATAAATAGGGGATTGAATTTCTTCCAAGCATTTCCGCGAACCCCAATTTTGTGAATTTAATGAACCAAAAGGTAAAACATTTTATTCGTCCGAACTGTCCCAATTAAAATATAAACTAGCAAGGTAGGGAAAACATTTCTTGGAAATGTGCTTTACTGGAAATGTGCTTTCTTGAAAACACGAAGTTGAATCAAATTAAGGAAAACTTTTTTGTTTGTCATCCCGTGCATTGAAATGTGACACGTGTTGTACGGTGGTATGTCATTAGTTGTCAGCACAATAATATGACATACACAAGTGGAAATAAAAATAGTTTGTTCAGGCAAACTAACTACCACACAAATAAGTCATGGGGAAAGTAGCGTTGTAACCTAATGAGGAATATTTTGCATTATTTTGCACTCTCGTTAAGCGTCACCAAGACCGAAATAATAATTCATGGAAGCCCGTGTGTATATATCAGAAGATAATAACACTTTGTGGAGTTGTTGAGAGAGAGTGGGATGTGAAATGTAATCCTTTCTATTGTGTGACTCTCGATCTCGACTCACTCGTGTACTTTCACCTCGTGTATTTTTAGCCTTGCAGAGTGTTCCATTATTTTCGTTATTTTGTGTTGTGCAATCATGCAAATGCATTAGCCTTTCGGAGACCACGGGAAAGTGGATCAGTAGTGGAATTCCTCATTTCCATTTTATTCAAATGATGAAACATGAATATTTATTCCCATGCTTTCTCACTAAAGCTACTGTGGTGCTGTTCTACTCTTCTAATATTATCCGCTATTCGCTATTCGCTAAAAACTTGCTTGAACGGGAGCAAAGTGCAAGAAGGTCTCTAGCTCTGTGTTTTGTAGTTATTTTGTAGCTACGAACAAAGTTGCACTAATCTTGGGTCAAATACTTTGTTAGGAATTACTTTGAGTAGTATCTGTTCATTTTGTCTCTAGCTGTGTGTGTATTGTTGATACATTTATACGTTACGTGGGGTTTGTGACATACACTAGCGGTTGTAATTCTCCGAAGTCATCAAATGAAGCATTGGGAAATTGGATGAAGCCTGTTTGTTCCTCCAATGAGTCTCTCGTTTCCATTTTATGGGGATTTATAGACAGCTCGCAATATTACTGCAGCAGTAGACAGTAGACACACACAACCAGCTTATTGCTCCTGGGCTGTGACAAGAAACTCACACAGCCAGAGAGACAGCAGACTTTCCGTAAGAAGTTGGTCAGGTCATGAAGACAAGGAGAAATGAAATGGGTAATTAAATTTAAGGGAATGCAGTTCTTTAGGGAATTCTGTTGTCTTCTGGGGAATGTTTGCTGCAGAATGCAGGCCATGCGGAGGAGGAGGATGAAAGCTCAAGATATTTCGATATTGGAAAAACTATTTTTCCTCGCAAAATGAATTTCTGGATGTTGGAAATAAATGAAAACTGAGTTCCACATCTCCGAGCGTTGTTATCCAATGGAAGTCTATTTGTTTGCTTAAACGAACTGTTTGCTTGTCCCGTAGGTTTGCAGTACATCCCCAAACCTCACAACTATTGTGACGGAAGATACCCAAGGGAAGTACGTTTGTCAAGCGGTGGTCCAAGGATTCTCCAAAGTCTCTGCCGTCGCTACCATATTCCTCAAAGGACAACCAAAGATTGACAGTCTAACGCAAAAGGTGCAGTATGGAGTCGAAGGGGAACTCGTCACCCTCGAATGCAACGTGAGATCCATTCCACGACCGGATCGCATCACTTGGACTCATCTGGGTCGTGAAATTGACAACCGTAAGTGTTTTTTTCGTCATCAGCATTCGGTTCAGTTGTTAGGAAGAAACCTTATGAAGAAATTATTAATAATTATCATTGGGAGACCCTTGAAAGTAGAAAAGTAATTGTGGAAAGGGAAATACGAGCTTCTCATGCGTGAATGCGATGTATACACACTTGTTATATGACTCACCGTAGGCTGGAAGCTCCGTTATACACAGACAGACTTTCGTGAGTCTGGTGAGGCGTAAGAAGTAAAGAAGATAAGTTATGTTTGACCGAAATATCGTAATAAATAGTAGGGAAGCTTGTGTTGTAGGAGAGAGACTTCAATTACATTACAAGAGATGAGATTGGGTTTTCCAGTCGATAGGACAACTCTGAAGTACTCTTCGGAGATGTGTAATCTGATAAGCCTCCCAAAAAGTACATCTTGTCTCAAGAAATATGCTCATGCATTGGTGACAAGAAAGGGAAACAAATCCTTTCGTTACAACATCACCAGGCCAGTGAAAAGATTTATCGTAAGAGTTAAGTCAAGTCTTGGGTGCTCGTTTCCTCTATTTATAGATATTCATTACAACGCAAACCTCTCTTTCTTTCCCCGTTGGACTTTTAAACTTTTCACCAACTGCATCGTTACAATAATAACACACAACACGATGTACGTCCACAAGCGCAACCCGGAGAGATTTCAAAATGACTCTGATCCTTTTGCCTTCCCTGTTCCTTATGACTTTAAGAACTTCTTCGTAAGATTTAACTCCCCTCCCTCTTTAAACAAAAGAATATTAGAAGAGATTTTAACGAACCGAATTCCAGGTACACATTCCATGCAGAAGAAACTTTCAGGAAGCAAATGTACTCTCTCAAGACTTGTGGGTGTTAATCTTTAAGTCTATTTTAAACAAGTAATGAGAGATATGGAGGAATTATAGGAGAGAGACAAGACAAAATGCCCTTTGACTTTAGCTTCCATGATCATTTGCTTCGAGGGGCTTTTTATTAAAGAATGCGTGGTCCTCGTGTAGTTTCTAAGATGTGTTCAAGAAATGTGGGAAATAACGTGACACAAATTATTTTATTTCCAGATGACCCAGAGTACACAATCTACGAGAATCCGTGGGCAGAAGGGATTAAAAGTTCACTTGTCATAAGATCAGCACAAGAAAAAGACTTCGGGCTGTACAACTGCTCCGCGACGAATGCTTATGGAAGTCCCAACATGGAGATTTACTTGGTGCAAAAAAGTAAGTTGTTCTTTGCCAATTTACACAAACACATTCTCTCTTGTTTTCCTCAAATGCTGAATTTGACTAACTTTTTACTAATGAGCACACGTTGCTTGGCTTTGAATTGCAACTTACGCTTTGAATGTTTCATGAAATTGGCAAACTGATATGCGTTCTTGTGTTTCAAACTTGTTAGTTGACAAGGCGTGGGATGGACAAACAAATTTTCAGTAGTATACCAATCAGTTTTTCTGCAGTGTCTGCTGCAAGATGAATTCTCTGTGTGGGATGAACTAACAACCGAAATTATTATTTGACATCCGATACTTAAAAGGAAGTTGCGAAATTGCAATTTATCTGTTTGTTCGCTTTGAGGATGTTCAAATTAAAAGATAAATTGGAAAGTTATTTAAGTGAACGCGACTGCTGTAGTGAATTCATTCAGGTCAGGAGAGAATGAGGAAGGGAAGTGCAGTTCATTTATATCAAATGGAAGTGTATAGGCTTATGGGGAAAGTGCTTTGAGGATTTTTTGTCAATTTTCTTTTCCTCGTATTTCGAAAGGAACTCAGTCAGCCTATAAAATAAACGTAAAGTTGTAATGGTAATTGAAAAGCCTCGAAGACACGTTGTTTCGCGAGCTTATCTGGATCAGAGGCGTTTAAATAGGTTGCACTCCCATTGACCCTCCGTTTGTATTCAACTAGCAGATTCGGAAATGTCTTTCCTTATTGCAAATAGACTACACTTTTTCACTCATTTGGGTAAATTCGATTTCTCCACTCACTCCACACAACATACAAGAGTAGGCCACAAGACTCTCACCTCTTTCTACTCCACCGTGTCATTTGCTTTCCTTCCCTTAAATAAAGTTTGGCTAGCCTATTCGTCTGATTGAAATCTAAAAGTGAGAGTTTCTTCTTCGTTATCCCCGCTTTGTATGGGAAAGTGGGCTTCCCAAAGAAATTGTGACAAGACCTACTTTTGAATATTTGAAGAATCTAGAGAATTGATACAATACGCGAATGGGGTTACGTTTTATTGTACAAAGTTTCTAGAACTGCGAAACTATAAACTGCTTCTTGGTGAATTGAACTCGTAGGTCCTCACAAATGCAATGCAACACAGTAGGAAAGTTAAAGTGCAGAGGGAAAGTGATCCTTTTGTATGTCTTCTTCCTGTAGCAATTAATTATCCTTTAGAATAGTTAATGGTTATGTGGAATGAGGGAGAGTCGACCTCATAGTTTCGTTAATATTTGCTTAATCACTGAAGGCAAATTATTGTTCTATTCTGAGGAGAAATTTCTACTGCAAGACAAAGTGTCGGATGAGAAAGGAAGGAAGAACATAAAGATAATTTACACGGACATAAATGGAACAGACTCGCGTTTGTTTCAACTATCGATTACGTATTTAAGTATGTCGCAGAAGAAATTAAAATCAGGGATCCTTTATTTTTAGTTATGGAGAAAGCACAGAAAGCAATAAGAAGATGACTTGCGCTCGAAGGTGTTGTAAAATAATTAAAATTGAGTTTTATGACCAGTCTGGTTTATTGTCGTCGTCTTGAGTTTAAATAGGGACACATTCTTTTAGCCCAAACTTTTGAGTATAATGAGAAGCAGTAAAGTTTGGTTGGTGAGAGAGAGACTGACTGTGATCAGCATTAATTAGTGGGAAGGAGGAGTTCTGGATGGAAAGTATGTGATAATTTGGCTGAAGGGGAGAGTGAGAGATATGAAGTCATTTATCATCTGAAAAAATCTAATAAAACCTGTCCCTATTTATCGACATACGCCTTACTACACTTTCCTTCAAATTGCTTATTCCCCTTTAAGCCTTTCCAATATTCTGTCATATTTGACGACCACATTCACCACCAACCAAGAGGTTTCTAAGAGAAAGTTTAACACGAATTGTGCGTGTTTGTGTACATACGCGTAAAACGTGGTAAAGTAGGTTTCAGAGATAAGCTTTCTCTCGTGGGTAAATATTGCGACGTGAATTGCTAAATTCCTAAGCTAACTGGATGAGTATAATTCTGGCATTAAAGGCTCGTGTAGAAACCTTCATTTGGGTCTTAGACGATTTTGAATGTGATAGGTGACGACCAACGATGATTTAATTGAATGCTGGGGAATTCATATCAATTTTGCGTGTATGCGTAGATCATTTATTTGCTATGAAGTGTGAAGACTAGTAGAGAGTAGGGATAGGACCTTTCAGGATCCATTTACATTGCACATATGAATTTCATAGGTTCTTAGGTCTGTTGAACGAAGGGATTACAACAAAGTTCAGATTTGAAATTGAAGTGTGAATGTGATATGCTGGAATGTATACATCAAGAATCTGTGCAAAATTGCTTTGTGAGATATCAGATCCCGTAGATATAAGAAAATGTGTTATATTTCTCGTTAGGTAACTTTTAAGCCCAACTCAGCCTTTCAATTCATTTGGTCTCAATTTCTAATATTGCAGTAACTCATGAAACATACGAATATGTCGAAATTTGTTTATAAAACCTTCCACTTTTGTGGGAGATTTGTGCTTGCTTGCTTAATATTTTGTTGGATGATTCGCCTACGTGTTAAACTAGAGATTAACTTGTTTAAACTCCTCTCGCACCGAGTGGGTAAGAAAATTTGAAGTGACCTGAAAGGCATTACGTAACCTCCTTCTTGCGTAAATAATTGTCAGGAAGGGAACCTGAGGTATGGGGGAGTGTTTGTGTGGGAGGAAGGTGAGTCGTGGGCGTCTCTGACTTTGTATCTTCTGTAATTTAGTTTGAATACCTTCAGCCTTATTTTTCTGCTTGACATACAGTTTCCTCCAGGTTCCTTTATTCCGTATAAATATTAAGTTCTATTCATAATAGGACTGAATTAAATATCAATGCCATTCACGTATCCCCTCAACGTTCTCCCACTCCCACGCACTCATGTCAAAATCCCTGGGAACTGGAATCCGGATGTACCTCAGAAATATTCTTGTGATGAGCTTCTTTCCCTCATAAAAGTCGAATCGCGTAGTGTTTTTCATACACATGAAATTCTCGAGATGGTTTGAAACTAGATGGGAATTGCGGATATTCCGGAATGTCCAGGCAGTTTTTTTTGTGTGACTCATACGAATCCGAAGAAGTGAAGTGTCGCTTATATTTGGGGGCGATGGAATCATCAGAAAGCGAAAAGCTTTCTTGAGTGTGTACAAGTCTTACGGAAGGAGAGGGAATGGGTGTAAGATAATAAGTGCAGTTTTATGTGCGTTGTCTTAATCCTCCTCGAGGGGCACATAATGCTACTTTTTCCATTTACTTAGCTTCGCAACGACAACATGTGCGTCAAGCGTAGACTTTCTCCTAATAATCTCCCACACACAAAACCATCGTTTTCCAACACGATTTCTAAGCTTTCTGAAATTCTAAAACGGCTAGAAACAAATAGTTGATTTGTATTTGTGTATACTGTTGTGTTTGGATATTTTGTAGGATATGTAGGAATGGAGTTTTAGCAAAAGTAGGGCAATTTCAGAGAAACTCGGGATTTAAAATAAATCGATGTGGTGTAATTGGGTTCCCTTTGATGTCTTGGTTGTTGTCTTCATCTTGTCAGGAAAACGATGGCAATAAGTCTCCACACAACTCTTTACAATTCCTTAAAGCTTTCTCCTCTCCTGTCTTTATAGTAAATGTTCTGTTTCATCTTTACTTCTTATAGAATTAGTCATGCATTTTGAGTCTCCATACTCGCATCTCTTCTTCTTGAGAAAGACTCGACAGACCTGAACATTGAACATATATTTACCCCAACGAAGTAATTATTCGTTGCTGCATCAACAGAAACTGAAGAGATGCGTTCCTTCAACTTTCCAGGGGATACTTTATGGGTTACGCGTAGTTGTAAGAGCTGCCATGAACTTCAGGACCACCGTTTCTCAAGGAATCTCGTCTATTTTCTTAGCTCTCTGACTTTGCCTGCACACAAGGAGAGACATACAAGTTTACGGTTCATTTTTACTGTCACCGGGAGTTGTAGAGGACAAAGAGGGTTTAGTGTCTCATGGGGCTCTTTGTCGGTGCTTCAAACTAAATGGGGTTTGTATTTTGTGAATGAACCCTTTTATGACATCTTCCTTCTCTCGTGTCTCACTCCGATATTCAAAAACATTTACAAAGTAAACTAGAAGTGCGTAGAGATGTTATTACATTAATGGCATAATCGGTTAGGATGAGAACTGGGGAAGAAGATGATGCTGCATGTCTGCTACTCATGGACAAACCATAAAGATGCATTTGTCGTTGGAGAGAGAGAGAAAGACAGAGAGATGACATTTGATCTGGTAGCAGGGAATGAAGTGTCTGTCTCAGGGGAAATGTCACATGGCATGGATGCTCGTGTTAACCAACAACCAACGACCAACTTCATCATTCACGATGAACAAGCAGCTCAAGGAAAGAGGCATCGAATATGTGAACTTCATGTTTTTTGGATGGGAACCTTAACAGATGCTTCTTCTTCTTGGGTGAAAGTCTTGACACGAGATGCATTTAGTTTTAAGGTTGCTGCTTCCGTTGGAAAACTGAACATGAGTGATATGATTTGTGAGGTGATATGCAATTCATCTTGTACTGCGTTTCGATAACAAGTTGTTTTTCGATGGAGACACGGGATAAAAATCCTATCACTTTGCATAAAAATTGGGAAAAAAGTCGAGAGGGGCTCTCCTGCCTGCCCTTCTAGCCTTCCAGGGCTTTTAGTGTTTCCTCTTCCTCCGAGTGAATTGCGTGTAGTCTTTAATAAATATAAACTTTCCCTTCTTCTCCAATCCTCTTGGAATATTCAACCTTCTCAACCTTCAGAATTTGCTGCGTCTTTTTCACATCGATCACAGGAAATAAATGCAACTTACGCGTTACTGAGCACAACTCGCGATGCAGCATCAGTTTTTTTATAACGGAGAAAGTTCTTATCGCCCTGTGAGTCTGTGAGAGTTTGGAAATGGACTCGTTCCTCTAAGTTCTACGCATGAAAGATTGAAAGTGACTTTACAGTTCAACTTTGACTTTCCTTCATGTCAGCATTCTGAATATTTGCATTTCATACATGCAAAGTTGGTGTTTGACTTTTCTTGTTACAACTGCGTAAAAAATGAAATTCGAGTTGGCTTCTTAAGTAAGCTTGCTGCTGACTTTTATGCTACAATGCTTTCTTATGCGCAAGCAAAAATGCTTTTTTGGTGCTGCCTACTTAAGATCAAGATTAACTGTGTACTAACATCTTTTGTAGATTTATATGCTTTTTGTGTGACAGACTCATTATTGTGAGGATAGATCGGTTTTTCTTGATTTCAGAAAGTGGACATCTTGTCATCATCCTTACGTGTGTTATTGGAGGGGTCGTGCTTATCGTGGCTGTGACGATGATAACCCTTCTGTGTCAGAGGAAAGCCAAGAAACCTGATTGTAAGTGGAACTTCAGTTGTGTCTCTCCCTGTATCGTGTGTGAGATGTTTTAAACAAGAAGTGTGTGTGTGATGTCTATTGCAGTAATGGAGATTGATGGAGTTGAGAAGCAGACAAAGCAATCAGATCACTCGTCCAATGATTCTGACTTGAAAGTGGAGATTCGAACCGCATCATCCTTGTCTAATATTCCCGAACATGATTCTGAACATTGGGACGAAGGCTCTGAGGCTTTAAAGAATGAATCTATTTATCGATACTCGGACTATATTGATCCGGTCTTCCCTCCCAAACACGTAAGTCTTTTACTCAATTTATTCCACTGATTACTTTCCAGATAGAAAGTTATCTCTCAGCAAAATGCAGCGTCCTCATTCATCATACGTGTTCGAATATTGTAGCCATTTGTTCTTAATAACTTTCACTCTCAACTGCAACAAATCTCTTGAAAGTCAAACGGTTCATTTAATTCTCGTTGGGTAGACATCATTCTTCTCCGGGTATTGCAGATTGACGAGAAAATACTTGTGAATGTTGTGATGTGAATGAACGAATAATTCCAAGTGTGACTGGATTCATAAATATTGCTGGTGAGGGAAAGTGCAGAAGAAAGTCAGAAGTATTCTCGAAGAAGGAGTTTCTAGCGTGTAGTTAGGGTAGTTTGGATTTTGTTGGCCATTTCACGGTCTCTGCTCTTTATTACGACTCATAATGATAATAACATTAGCCTGGCATATGATAAAGTTACATGCAAACAGTTGAACACCCGTGGAGTTCGTTTCAAAATCTCATTTCAAATCCGTCTAGACAGCAATTTTTCTTTACGCATAATCAAGAAAGCGTGACCTTGATGCACTAAAGATGCAAATGCAGAGGGAAAGCGAGTCTTTTTATGTGCAAAGGAAGCTTCGAAATTTTTGTAGACACGAATGCATCCCCTTTTCAAATGAAATGAAATAGGAAATGAGAGTTAACAATGTTCTTGTGTTCTTTTAGGACGGGCACAACAATAACGGGTACGTGCCATACGTAGATTACTCTCGAGACTACAATCCTCCGACGTCTCGTTCCTTGTACAACGGTGGGAGTGGTCATCACGTGAACGGAGGAGTGACGAGTCCACATGGAAATCCATATCTGAACAATGTAGACCCGAGGTACTCTGCGACGTATGGAAATCCCTACCTGCGAACGTCGAATAGCTCGTTGCCCCCACCGCATTCCGGAGGGGGTGGAAACTCGCCAAACTCTCATCCCTTAGCTCATCTTTCTCACGGGCTCCACAACCATCTCAATAATCAAATTAGTCATAATCAAATAGGAACTCCTACAACTTCAGCTGGTCCTCCGCCTTTCACTTCATCCACGACGGGTTCTACGTCCCCCCACTCCCACAATAATCCCTTGTCTAACTCCACAAACCCTTATGGGATGAGAAATGGGGGTGTGGCTCATCACAGGGGATCTTCCACTCCCTCACCTCAGTATATTGTTCCTTCACAATCGCAGCTCAAGCCAGGCACACTGGCAACTCATGTGTAGGCTCTCGAACTTAATACACACACATATACTTATATATACACACGCTAGGCATATCGAAAACTTACCTATTTCAGATTTTTAGGCGACTTTAAACTACTAACTATTAGAGTACTTGATCATCTTTCTCTATATTATATCTTTCTGTCTCTCTCTCTCGTGTGTAAAAGTCTAAACGTATTATATTCTCGAAGAAAGTTGGAACTGATTGAAACACATACTTTGATATCTGGATGCATATTCAAGTTAAATCTTAAATCTTAACCAAGTCACTTTATGAATATTTCTTGTTCTCTGTTTACTAAAAGAAAGATGATAGGTAGGTTACTGAAATACTGAAGAGGTGGGAGGAGAAAGTGTCAAGTGAAATATTTTGAGTTTTAAGTGTTTTTCTTAGTCAAGGATGCGAAGGAGTTGAAGGGATTTCATTTGGAGTTTTCTAGGGTGAAAGTGGACTTGAGATATTTCTATTTACTATAAAGCGTGTCTACAGTCTACAAAGCGTAAATATAAGTATATTGTTAATTAAAATGCGTGTAATTTATTTGTACAATGATAATGCAAGCAAGAAAATGTGTTTAAGGTAAAATACATAATTTTATGTGTAACGTGTAACCATATTTTATGACGGACTGTGTACTTATAGAAAGCGAGAAAGTTTGAAGGATTCTTAAAGTGGAAGGACTTGTTTTGTACCGCAGGGAAGTAATAAAAAGTCCACTTCTCCCTGCGAAGTTTTAAGTAATTTTTGCAATTTGTAATCAGCAGCAATGCATAGAAGATTATTAAGTCAGTACAAGTAAAGTTAAATTAGGTTTTGTATTCATGTCGCAACGCGGAGACAAAGTTTGCAATAGTGAAGTCATCATGAAGTACTTAAAGAAGGGACACATGATGAATCCTATTGTCGTTTACTCAGGAGTTACATGGAAATTTTATTGTTATGATACTCTTGAGAAGATGCGTAGGACGGACGTGTCAGCAGAAGTTAACAATATTGTGGAAGTTATATCAGTACAGATAGGTATGTTGTAGTTCACAAGTCCGTAAGAATTATGATTTCCTATGTTAGCGTGTTTAAAAAGCCGGACAAGTTCAGCGTAAAACAATGCAGGAGCAACAAATTAATGCAAAAAAATGTTTGGAGTTTTAGATGAATTGTCTAAAATCTCTTGAAACATACGAGAATCCAATATGTGTGAAAAAGTACTACTTAAAATATATGTATCTACCTACCGTCTACAGTACTGTTAATGCTAATATGGTTAACTACACTTAACTGTGTAACAATATTCAGTGTTGATAGAACATTTTCTTTGTCAAATGTCACCCTTCCTTGAGTAGACTGTGTTCAACTTAATGTAAAATAATTTTAGGCTTAAGTTTAATAATACGTGCGGTAGGTAAAGATAATTTTTGTATTGAAATGGATAGAACTAATTAAGAAACAGGAGTGTGGAATTTTAAATATGCATTACAACTACACTAAATATATTTAGTGATTCCAAAGAACTTGACCTATTCATATCTTCTTTGAAATATCTTGTGTACTAAAGCTATAAAGTAAATATTTGTAAATTTACGTGTAAAACATGCCAATTCAATGTGTAATCTAAACTTACTCTTATTATTACGTGTAGGTGTAGTAGTGAAAAGAAATAATAGTTACTTATATATCATGAAACTATTAATTTAATGAATGTTAGTTAAGACTTAAGTGTATTTCGAACGGTACTTTTAAATGAGAAAAGTTATATTCCGACAATTTTTGTAAGTGTACGTCGATTGAGTATTAATAATTGATTAAAGTCCAGTTCGTGGATTTCTAACTTGTGTGGTTTTGTGGTGTGTTGTTTTATTAACATTTGCCATTTGCAATTACGAATACTACAATCTTGGGATTTATCATTTGAAATTGAACTAACGTGCAAAAAAAAAGCCTTTTGACGGACCTCCAAATAATCATGAACGCAGGCGAAAACTTAAGTTCATCCCCAATTAGATTCAGCCCGAACGATGTGTGGAGTACGCAGTCAACTTAATTATTAACTTCTTAATGACTTATCGCACATATTAAAGATTTAACTAACGTAATTCATTAGACATTCGATCATAACATAGCTCATGATTCTATACGAGGAGCAAAATGGTGAACGTAAGTAATTTATCTTTTGAAGTTGAAGATTCATAAGTTCTTCTTTTTACGAAGACTTTTCCCTTTTGGCATATCGCATTCATTCACACTATTATGGTTGTTAATTCAGGGAATGACTTAATTGACTGAAAGCAAGATGAAAGTTCCTCTTAATTAAAAGTTCAGGTATTAGAAAATTTAGAGTAAGTAAAGCCTTCTGCATGAGAATTCACCAAATCTGAAGCAGATGGAATCAGTAGACCTGATTCGGACAGGATAGTATAGAATTATCGAATTTCTGCGCAAAAACCAAATCGTTAAAAGCTTGTTTTGAAAAACTATTTATTAATTAATCCAGTAGTACAGCATAGAGCATAGCGGAGTTTCTTCGTAAACTCTTAGAATTTCTATCAACCAAAACTAACATTTTTCGTGTTATAGTGTGCAGCAATTCTTTTAGACTCGCTTGCTCATAATTTTGTGTAATCCCGTAGGATAAGCCGAATGAACCCAAAAGACGTAGAACAGGAAATAGCTGACTGTAACAATACATATTAAGTGCCAACGACGAAATAAAAAGCGAAAAATTTGATTACATAACTCAGCATATAATTTTATTCATCCTTAGTTGTAAACCATTCCCCAAATCCCAACCCAAACAGATACATTTTGTTACATTGAATGTTGCGCACCACAATGCTTGTAATACATAAGTGCACATTCATTCGCCAAGTTTTTTTTATGATTTCTTCGTCAACGAGTAGTTTTTAAGTATTATTAACATGAAGTTCAAAATTAGTTTTCGAAGTTCCGGTATCAAAAATCGTTCAATTCATTTCGATTTGTGGAGCTACAATCAATACCATCCCACAGAATCTTCTAGGTTAATAAAATAGTGCTGTAAGTACTAAAATCGACAGACATGCGTTTCTGTTGTGTCAACGCACAAAACGCTGGTATCAATCAGCGATACCAACTGTTCTACATATTAGTAGTCGCGAAACCTTCTCACTTCTCAGCGTTAGTATTAGTTGGTGAACATAGAAAGAGATTTCTGCTTTTACCGGAATTATCACTGATTAAAACGAGAGTACCATTGAGCTATCTATATAATATTACGGCAATCGCGTTGTTCCACAAATTAACAACACCAAGAAATAACCTACCAATATGCATAGTCAATACGAACTGCTTCACCAAAACCAAAACAACATCCTAAGTCAACGTATTTTTACACAAAATTATCACTAATTACAACAACAGCAACGAAAGCGATCGTGTGAACTTGCCAAAGTGTGTCTTCGGGTTCTTCTGAAATGTTATAGTTAACAAGTGCGTAAATATTTTGTAAATTCTTTAAAAATTGATGGTACGTTTAAAAAAGTTCAGGTCTGGGAGTTAGAGCATACTTTACTATATTGGAATATAAATTACGGCAATTATTTAGTCACAAAAGTATTATTATACATAACAATAGTAATTATCTAAGAGGTCACCGAGTCAGAGCAAGAGAAATTGATTCCTAATTTAGCGCACCTTGTTTCGCAATAGGCTTGAAGGTTTTGTCCAGCCCTGTAAATAAACAGAATAGAAGTTTGTTGACAACATGTTTTGAGGATTTTTGAAGAATCGCAAGAGCTGATAAACTTACTCGTAAATGGGATGGTTGCGATCATTATAGAGAAAACAATTAGTGAAGACGAGAAGAAGATCAGACACGAATTCTTCGTTACATGTGTATACCATTGAGTTAAGCTTGTACTTGATCGTCCCCAAGTCCATTGGGTACTTCACTATTTCGTGATAATCTGGAGCCTGGAAAAGGTAACCAACAAGTACAGATTAGACGAAGCCGTATGTTATCCATCAAGCGACAGGTACTACACACTACCGCATTAAGACTACACACACTAACTAGACTGGGTACAACGTACAACACACACTACTTAACAACCACCGTCAAGCAAAGCGTAAGAATAAGAATGAGATTATGAACCTCAGTCCTTGTGACAGGCTTTAGAAATGGCCAAGCATCACTCTGCTTCATGACGTCGGAGATGAGCTTGTCCAGAAGGACGTTATCCAACTCACCATTCTCAACTTTATTGTTGGTATTCATCCTCTGGAGACGAGTTCGTTTGGGGCACTCACCGCCTCCACCAGAAGTATCTAAGACATCCGATGAACGCTTGCGAGAGTTGTACGTCGCATCATTAGAGCTCTCGCTGCTTTCATTTTCTTTCGAATCCCCGCGAAGTCGTTTAGCAGCTTGAGCTATCTTACTGGCAGCAGCAACTGAAGCATTTCTTCTACTTCCTCGTCCACCATTTTCTTCCTCATCTTCGCTATCGCTGTCTATCGTTCTCATCTTAGTTCGACTTCCCCGAGATGAGGTAGCTTCATTAGGACTTGAGCGCTTTTTGGACGATCCAAACTTAACCTTTACAACCGGAATATCTTCAGAATCACTTCCTTCCTCTTCACTGTTCTCTGCAACATAATCAACAATACGGAAAGTGAGAATGCAATCAAATTAACCGAGTGACCAGATTGTTACCTTCACGTCTTTCATCATCTAACGTAGTTTCGTTTTCTTCGTTGTCTGTTCCTTCTTCTTCAGACGAACTCTGATATAAGCGTCTTTTCACCGGTCGAGATACTTTTCCTTTACGCTTGGAGTGGCTTTTGTGCTGCTTCTTCTTAGGATCTGTACATCTAGGGCAGTACCAGTCTCCTCTAGGAACACGTGTTTTCGGGGGTCTCAGGCATAGCATATGGAACACTAGCGGACAACTGTCACAGCAGATCACTTCTCCACCGAATCCACACTCTGCGCAACATTCAGGTTCATCATCTTCTTGCAAATTACTTATCTTTGAACCCCGTTGAATTGTTTCTGTGCCAGAGTCAGATTCCGACTCTTCTGCAATATCTTCGTCCAAAAACTGCTTTCGTTTTTTACTTGGAGTAGGCAAAGGTTCGGCAGGCCTACAGTCCACACAAAACCAGTCCTCCTTTGGAATTTCCTATATTAAACAAATGTTTGATTATTCTATGTCGTTTTTAACAGAGCTTCCGAAACTTCACTACTTACGTCCAGTGGAGGTTTTAAGCAATAAGCGTGATGTCCCTTGTTGCATGCATCACACAACAACATATTCTCAGGATCTCCCTTCCTTCTACAGACTCGGCATCGAGCGTTTAATACTGATCTGGACCATTCAATACTACTTTCTATAATAAAACACCACAAAAAATTAATAAAATAAAAAAAGGTCACAGGAAATACGAAGGGTAGCTGAACTTGCCTAGTGAGTAAAAATGAACATATAGCTGAGATATACTGGTGCAAGCCATTAGCGACAACTGCCACCTTTCCAGAGGCGACCCAGTCGTCCAAGCACTTTTCCACGAAGGCTCGTTTTCAGAGTTCTTGCTTTTCTTCTTCTTATCGTCTTCTTTTTCTGTGATAATTGACCAGTTATAAATAATTATGTGTATTGCTTTGGTTAAGTGAATCTGAGTAACTTACCAACTAATGGCCGGTTCAAAAACTTAAGTTCGACGCTTTGCTGAAGTTGCAATAGAATGCAGGCTAAGTCCTTCACCACCGGTTTTGTAGTGGAGTAAGTATCACCTATGATTCCATTAGAGATTGAAGAATCTTCGTCATCGACATTATTTTCACCACCTGTGTAATAATCAATAACTTTAAAAACCGTCCTAAATTAAATGTGTGCACAAGGTGAACCAAGTAACTTGCCATCAGCTGTAGAAGAGTCCGCGGATTTACTCTTGCCTTTCAGTGCCATCGTTTTACCACCACCCCAAGACAGTTCAGTCGTTCCAGGGGTGTATCTCCTATTCTCAATAGCTGTTCTCCATTCAGCTCTATTTTCCACCTTAAGTGACAAAACAATATTTTAGATTTTAAAAGTACCATACACCATAGAGCACACAATTTCTTCTTAATATATTTATACTGGTCCTCGGAACTTACTTTTAAAGATCCCAATCCCCCTAAAAACATTTTTTCTTCTGTTTCAAGAATCAGATCTCTCAGTTGTAGCTCTAAAATTAAGTCGATTGGTGTACCAGGTGCAAACCCTAGATTAGGGTCACTTTGATTTTTGCTGGAGCTTGTACTTCCGACGCCACGCTGGCTTCGACGTTGTTCTTGCTCTTCGTATTGTTTTTCGGTGTTCAACTTAGTTACTGGACATTTTTTCACATAACTCTTCATATTTTCTTTATCTTCTACGAGAAACTGTCGTAGTTCCTTTTCACGAATACCTCTATTACTCAAACCGTCAATAAGAGCGTCAATATGATCAGGATCCCAAAAGAATGACCATTTAGGCTTTTCCGGGTCTCGCCCATGGACAGGACAAGAATCTTTATCTCCTGTGCATATTCCAAAAATCTGAGGACGAATTGTTGGACTTTCTGGTTTCACTGCAGAGGAAGTCGGAGTTTTCTTTTTTGACAGCTTTTTAGGTGTACCAGCAGTGGAATTTTCTTTATCACTGCCTTCTCGGTCTCCATGCTGTAGCTAAATTTTAATTTAACAAATGGATTAGTTATTTACACAACAACATCAAATAATTCAATATGACTTTTTTGTACCTTTTTCATGTTCGCTTTCACAAAATTTAAATCTTCCAAGTCAACATGTGGAAGGTAAGGTGTGGCAGTAGGAAGACACTCGCCAAGAAACTCGTCATCATGTTCAACAAATAATCCTGGGAGGGATGAGAACCACCAGTACCTGCGATATGCTCGGTCCCGTCCCAGTGGGTGAATACCAAGTTTCCTTTCGTGCTTGTTAATGGTGTCTTGAAGTTCGGCTTCTTTCCATAAATACTCCTGCTTCCTCTTAGCAATGTCTTTATCTTTCTTAAGAAGAGCTGCTTCAATTTGTTCATCCGTCATAGGAGGTTTATCAGAAGCTTCCTTATTTTTTGCTCCTCCTTTGGCAGCTTCTTCTTCCCCATTAACAATCTTTTCGGCTTCAGCTTTCAGAGCTTTCAAATCTGGAATTTGTTTATCGGCTTTGAGGCGTTGTCTCCACAGCTGATCTTCTGCTTCCTGCTTTCTTTCTGCTGCTTGCAATTGTCTGTAGTTCATTTTTGCTGTTTTAAATTCTTCTAAAGACTCGTCCATCATATCTTTGACGGCAGAGTAAGACAGTATTTGATGAACTAAGCACAGAATCAATTTCAGTCGTTCTGCTACACTCAAATCGAAGATTGTTCCAGTGCTTAGTGTTCGAATTATCTGTGGTTCTTCTATCCTCAATTGCAAACCAGGATCGTCGTTCGCTCCACCAACACTCCTGCTCTGTTTGGCTCCGGATGACAGAAGATGAAGTCGTAATACTTCTGTTACACTGCTGTAGTCAACAACTAGTTTGTGCAGCGGAGTGTTTTGATACATGTATGACCAAGTAGCTGCAGCTGTCGCTTGTTGAATAGCTTCTCGGACACTGACGTCGTCTCCAGTATCATTAACATCCAACTCTAAAATGACAAGTTTAATAATAATTACTGTCACCATCACTTGGAATTTTACAATAACTAAGACACAACTATCGCAGTTTTCAGGCTTATCAACTGATTTATGAATCATGGTACTTCATGAGAATTAATGTCATCATCATTATTCACCGCTGAGGCTGAGACTTTCATAAAAAACAGTAATTCTTAACGCTTGCCGCTTGCTCACCTGCCGTAGCTGCATCATCTTTAGAAATCACTTGATTCTCTCCCTCTTGAAGTCTGAATACTGTCTTAAGTAGGAGTTGAAGTATATCACTCAAAGGTCCACCGACCTCGTTTTTAATTAACGCCCGTTCCAAAATGTCAAACGTCATGCCAGATGGGAAATGGTCTCGAACTTTGGCCAAGGCTGAATAGGATGACAAAAATTCTAAAACCATCACAAAATCTCCAAACGAATGATTTGGGATTTTGAAGGAGATCGGATCAGGAGTTGGAAGATCCTGCATTGCCAAACCCAAACAAACAAGTTATTAAATCTGATGCTGTATTTTTATAAATGATCAGTTACTATATTATCGATAAATCTCAGAGGTAGTGACGAAGTAACAAAATCTATCATTCACAGTTGATCAAGTAGGTAGATACTTTTATACATCATTGAAAAGCGATTAAATAAGAAGCCAAGCATCGAGTATTACCTTTAAATCCTCTACTTCCAGGTCTTCCCTAGGTTTAAACCATATTTTCTTAAAATCGGCGATCATCTTCTTCTGCTCCCTGAGTTTTTCTCGTTCCTTTCTCTTCATTTCTAGTTCCATCAATTTTATTTCTTCCGGGGACAGCTTTTTGACGGGCTTTTCTCTGATTAAAAAAACGTCAGTTAAATTGCTAGCTAATTTAGTTTATAATGAATACTAACAACAAATTACTTCTTAGATTTTCCATCTATTTTGGGCTTTTTAGCAGAAGCCGATCCAGGAGTGTTCAGTTTCTTCCCCGGGGTTGAGTTAATACTCGTATCCGATTTCTTCGATTTCGGACTACTTGCTTCTTTTTTTACTTTGTCTGATTTTGCACTGTCCTTCGGCGTTTTAGAAAGCGAAGTATTGCTTTTAGGAGTTTTCATGATAGGTGCCAAGGATTCATCAAAGATAGGTGGTTTCCCAGCATAAACATCTGAGAACTTCATTTTCCCCATATCATAACATTTGAGAACGTCCGGCTATACAAAAAGTAGTACAGAACATAAATATACTGGTGTGACAAATAAGACCAATGTCCAACATAACGTTTTTAATTGACTTTTGGTAATTACCTTTACAACTATTTTGCGTTGAACAGGGTCAAAATCGGTTACCATTTTCAACAAGTATTTACACTTATCTTTGCTAAAGCTTGCTTTTTCACGTTTGCAATCAATTGCTTCTAAAATTTGAACTTGGACATGCCCCGGATCATCGGGCTCCAATTCTTCTACCTGGTACTTAAATATATCTGGAGCAGGTCCCCAACTATCATCCCTAAATGTTAGAGAATGATCACAATTAGTTAGAATTACTTATCAAGTTAGGAGAGTAAATAGGACACAAACTTACTTTAAGTAGTCATTATTATCTGCTTCACCCTTTTCTATCTGTTCTTTCTTGTACTGTTCCTGCTCTTCAGCAGTTGGCTCGATTACATTTACAACGCGAGCTTTGCACCTGCAAATAACACGTAAAATATAAGCGTAAACTAAAGTATTAGATTCATACAGCCATTCTACCTGAATTACATATCTCAGAGGTAGTGACGAATGTGAATGATTTTGAATATCATGAATTTTCAAATCACAGGATGCATCATAGAACTAGTTTATCAGGGAAATATCAGTCAAAATTATCAAAAAACCACGTACCATAATTTGCCGAAAACTGCCAAGATTTGTTCGCCTTTGAAATATCGATCTCTTGCGTAACAGACAACGTCGTCAACGGCATCACTAGTTTTGGCTCTCAAAGTAAGCGTCGTCAGAAATAGAAGAGCTTTCTTCAGCTACATAAAAGCATAAATAATGACTATTAATTATAATCATTTGGTCAACTACACAACACCAGACATCAGCAACAGGCTGTTTAACATGTGAAACATACCGCTTTAGGAAATCCTTTGATCTGCTTTCTCGCAGCTTGTTCGCTATCCAAAGCTTCTTGGAATGTGAGATTGGCCTTTCCAGTCAGAGAACACTGCCAGACCATCGAGTTGCATAGGATGACTCGGGCAAAGTACTCACTGCAAAAGTTTAAAAAAAGTAGCAAATTAATTCATTTCATAATTAATTTATGAATAGCCAGTTAAAATAATATTACTAATCCAAGTACTTACTCGTAGTCTTTGAATATCTCATTAGTTAGCTTTAAGTAGAACACTTCTTCATCATCTTTCAGCCCCACCGGTGGTTTCACCGCCTCAAACGGCTTTTTCTTTAGCATCGGCATGATGAAGCTAATCTTCTTCTCAGATAAGCGTCACTATTTTTGTAACTCGAACCAAAGACGTCCAACAGCCCTCCTAACTCACTTCTTCACGGAATCTCGCACCATACCACTTAATATTCCCATACAGAACTGATAATCTCCAAATATTTGAGATTCTCAAATCCACAAGAATGTCCTCGATCCTTGTCTTATTACGTTCACCAATAGTACCATCCAGCAAAATTAGGTCACCTTCCTGCAACATCAAAATTCCAAAAATTAATTTCATCCATCTTGAAAGAACAACAAACAATGGTATGCCCACTATACTCAAATAGCCGCATCTTGTTTACCCTTCGAAATTTTGACAACAACGCAGAATATTTCCGGAAAACGCACAAAATGGCAGGAATTCCTGGAGGAAAGTTCGAGGAAGAGTTACGTTTTGAGTGGAGCGGGTCGGAGAAGACGTCAACAAGGGAAGAGATGGTTGATTAGGGCAACAGCTACACACCACCACTCAAACAACTCGTCTTCGCACTCAACAGGATAGGTCACCTTGTGACCTCCCAAACACCCCGAATGTGACCTTAGTGGGTACTTACTTGACACAGTTGGACGGAGGAAGGTCCAGTCTTGAAATTGGAGTGGGGACAGAAGTGCCCTTTGACCTGAGTGGGGGCAGAGACAGCGATGAAGTGGAGCTGGACGCGGAGTTGTGAGAAGGGATCGAGTGTTGGCGAGGGAATGAAATAAAAGAAGAGTCGCTCGCGCATCCCGCCCCGCCGCCGCCAAACGAGACAAGCGTCACTCAATGACTTCCTTTCTTACATAAGCGTACCTTTAGAATGTTGAAATGCAAGGTTTTTCGAATTTTGGAGTTATTTCAAAAATAAAAATTCCAAGTTTATTCGTAGAAAGTTTTTCTTGTGATTTCATGGAATCACAGCATTTATGAACAAACAAATTAGTTTGATAAAAACTGGGGATGAATGATTCTTTGTATAGATTTATGCAGTTTTCGTTGATTCGCATTCTAAATATTAAGATTTAAAATATTTCTAATTTACTTATGACTTATCGTAAACGTCAGTCTCGTTATGAGTTAGTAGAGATAACGGTACATGAAATCGGGGATTAAGTGTTAAAGTATCGGAGGTTTTTGAGAAACTATACTATTAGTAACACAACGGGATTGAGATAAAATCCTTCAAATCTCCGGGAAATCATTTGCAGAGGATATCAGAAGGTTCTGACTTAATGTTTGTGCATTGTTGGAGGAAATGGTGGAAACGAAGGGACTGATTTGAGGTCTCGGGGTTGAAGCTGTAGATATTGTTGAAGAATGTTGAGGGTAGTATGCTGGAGGATTATGTGGAGCTGAGTCGCCGATAGAATCCGCTGTTGCAGTTATCTGGATTGGCACGTTGTTATTTTGATACATCGATGAGACAGAAGTTAATGATGGTCTACTTTGGCTTGGGTAGTGGATACTCGAGTCACTTAATCTTGGGGCAGGATAACGACTTTGTCCTTTGAAAACGTCTTCTCGATAGGTTGAAGATGCTGAATATATCGAGTGGTTATTCAATTGCGAAGAGTTAGGTATAGGAGATAATTCAGAGGTACTTCCGATTGTGATTTTCGTCAGTGGGGAGTCAACGTCACGAAGGATATGTAAGTTGCTAAATGGTCTTCCAAAATCGTCTTTCGTTACCTTTACAATGAGAAACCGATAATAAATTGTCGGAACAATAGTTGAAGTACGAATGCACAGCTTTATAATTGGAATGATTGGACATATTACTTGAACTGTTAGATGAGGAGCAAGAGGCTGAAGTTTCTTGAAAATTTTTGAAAGAACTACTTGTTCACTAGCGTCTCGCCTAACCCGTACGTGAAGTGTACCAGCCTGCAATTACACAACAACAATTCATAACCTGACGTGTAATTAAGTTCAATAGATTTACATGATGGCTTCGACTTACTATCTGGCCGTATGTTAGGGTCCAAAACAGTTCGTTACGAAATTCAAGGACTCCATCGATAGTTAGTGCTTCGTGCAGAGATTTTTCCAGTTGCGTCACAATATGATTCGGGACGGTCTGAAAACAACAAATACATTTTCATTAAAGCACCAAGTGTTTTGTTTAATTTTGATAATTACCTGCAGTAAAACTTGTCCAATGTAGAAGCACAGTGGCCACAAAGTATCAAAAGCAGCTACTATAATTACGAGTCCTCCTATTAGGTCAAACCATCTTGGTCTGTCCCCATAAAAAACAGCATCTTAATCTTAAACAAACATTCTAGAAAGATATTTGACAGTCAAAAACTTACCCATTTTGTAGAGCGAAAGATAATAGGAACACATTCGAACATGTGAACAGTCCCAATATTGCAAATGGACTATGTGAGAAGGTACTCGAGGAAGATAATGAAAGTCCAAAACTTGCACAGATTCCCTGGAAGTACTTCTGCAATGTTGTACTCAAAGCCGCAGCTTTGAAAACCTTCAGAAACGGATTGTTGTGAAAAGACAGAAAGAAGTGGACAGCTCCACCAACAATCAGGCTTGGAATAAATCTCCCACTGTAGGATTAAGTATACATACATGTTATTATCCATAGAGCTCAAATGAATAAAAATAACATGCATCACAACTTTTTAAAACCTTACGTGTGAATTTCTTGATTAGAACCCCTCGAAATCAGCTCCAGAGAGTTTTTCAGGGCCCAAACATTAAGCAACAGGCCTAAGCAAAGGACCGAAAAATGAGCCAGGACTTCCACACGAGCAAAGCCAAAGCTATAAGTTGTCGACGGTTTTCCTCCAAACATGTAAATGTGACTTAGTAAATCTCCGAAAAGTCTATCAACCAAACATATTTCATTAATATCACGTTAAACGAAAACATCTGACTTCATCTGAAATTCACGTCACTTGTAATCTTAAATCTTACGTTATCACGTCGAAAGCTATCAGACAGAAGAACGCATTCAAGGCTGTAATTCAAATTCAAAATGAAGTTCATTGTTGAATATAAACACTAGAAATGCCCTTCAAGCTCACGAAATAAACTGACCACAGCTGTTTGATTGTGTCGCCCATTGTAGAAGAACAAACAACGCGATAAGAGACACCGGCAGCGCTACCAACTTCCTACGACAACTCTTCAGCATCCATATAGAACTCAATGTTTTCAACAGCTTTCCACACAACCTTAGCACACGTTCCCAGACATCTCTCTGCGAATTCAAAACAATCGTGTAAATTAATAACATATCGACTTCCTTGTGACTTTCGAGCATAATGTTTCAACCATTTTAGACTGTTCCGTACCATCTTGAACGAGAACCGGATTTCCATCGCATCGTTGTCCCCCCGACGTCATTCCTCCATACGGAAGTGCAGGACAGTTTTCTTGGCAGCTGACAGCTAACTCGAGTACAGTCGAGGAGACTGTTGCAAATCCTGCAAATGTCGTCAGCGTCTAACGTCGGAAGCGTAGGACGGTCTCGCAGCGTCTCTGGAACTGAGGAGGAGTGAGAGATTCAAATTTCAAAATAAAGCGAGTCCTCCCCACGACCGTCGATTGTACGGAGAGACAATGAAAGAAGAAGAAAGAACAATTTATTGACAACAACTTGAGACTTGGAGGATTTCTGTACACGTGTTCACCTTCCCCATACTCATCTCTCGTAAAACCGCGTGTTCTACTCCTCATTTCATTTCAGCTTCAGCAGGAGCACATGTTGTGTTGGTGTTAGCCAAGTAATATTCAGTTACAGAAACTTTCGAAAGTTGCCATTTAGTATTAATTTTGCTTAGTTGGTAACTGGTGTCGGTGGTGTCTGTTTAAAATGGTAAGTTAATTTTGCATTGTTGGTTTTTGGTTGTACTAAAAATAAATGTACTATAATATACATCATAAATGTACCAGTACCAAAATCTTCAATAGTTACATCAATTTGTTCGTTTTTCAGGGAAGGAACAAAAAGACGCAAGCAGCGAGGCAGAAATTTGCCGTGATGAAGCGGATGATAAGTCTTAACGATCCGAGGCTGTAAGTAAAAAACCCTGACCAATACCTTTTAGGTCCGTAGTGTATGAATTTTATTAATTAAGCTGTGTGCAATGTTGTTTTAGAAAAGCGAAGGACAGAGTACCTAAGAAAAAGGGAAATAACAGTCTTGAGCAGAAGGAACCGGAGAAACGAGAATTGTAAGTGCAATTTTGGTCAAAACGATCTACGTATTGTTATTGCCAAGTATATCGAGAGTTGTATTGTTCGGAAAATCGTAACGATACTTATTTTATTTTTCAGGCCACAGACGTCTTCCGCCTTGTTTTTTGAATACAATCATCAGTTAGGCCCTCCTTATCATGTTCTGATTGATACTAACTTTGTCAATTTCTCCGTTAAAAACAAACTGGATATTTTCCAGTCTATGATGGACTGTCTATATGCTAAATGTGAGACTACTAACTAAGATGTTTGTACATGATAATATGGTTTTGTAAATTCGACTGCTAATATTTAAACTGTATGCTACAGGCACTCCATACATTACCGACTGTGTGATGGGTGAAATGGAAAAACTAGGAAGCAAATACAGGATCGCTTTGAAGATCATGAAAGACCCTAGATTTGAACGTCTTCCGTGCTTCCACAAAGGAACGTATGCTGATGATTGTCTTGTTCAACGAGTTACCCAAGTAAGCGTACTATAAATCAGTCAACGGTTTTCGTATTTGTAGTAAACGTTATTTGCAGTAATTTAAAAATGTATTGTTAATTTAATTAATAGCACAAGTGTTATATTGTCGCTACATGCGATAAGGATATGAAACGCAGAATCCGTAAGATTCCTGGTGTTCCGATTATGTTCATAGCTCAACACAGGTATGAGTTGTGTTTCATTCGATTTCTAATTTTATCATATGATTCAGTATTAATGATTACAAGGGGTAAATTATTCTAGATTTTCTATCGAAAGAATGCCAGATGCCTTTGGAGCTCCGAAGAGTTAATTCTTAAAGCGTCAAGAAATCACGTTTGGGTTGTTTTGAATAATATTTGTTTTTGTTTGTATCCTATTGTCGCATTGATTTACTCGATACTTTTACTACTTGTGTGCGAATATAAAATTTCTATGAACTTTTATTCACGATACTTCTGAAAAAATTGTACAAGCCTATATTTACGTATCTGATCATTAATTCTTAAATGTAAAGCTGGGTTCAGCCTCAGTACTGACATAAAACTAACAGAATGAATTTTGTACTAGTGAGGGATCACTACTGTAGGAAGTATAGAGACAATTCGTTTTCTGCTAAATGTTTTTATTCGTGTAGCGTTGCAACCTTTGAGCTCTTTCTGCCGTTGGATCTGGTATTTTAGCAACTTCTACAGGTTTGTTATTATTTGTGTCCAAGTTACTTCTACTGTAGTAGCGCTTTACCCTCTGAGTAATAATGTCATCGAACTAACAAAGTAAAACTTAGATTAGCATGAGGTGTGTCGTGTACAATAGAAAACAAGATAAGTTTCTTCTTACCTTTTGCCTCATTGAAGACAAAATGTCTTCGTCAGAAGAACAATAGACATCTTCTCTTAACGATGCCTTTATTCGTGCTGCTCGTCGCTTCATTGCTTCTGAAACCTTTTGTACTTGATCTGCATTTTCCATATTAGAAACTATGCTCTCGTTATGAAACTTTCCTATTGGTAAGTGCGAAGAAGCGTCTCCCAAGGTTTTTGCTTCGTGTCTTGGCAATTCTTCTTTAGAAAAGTCATAATCTGGCCCACGACGGATTCTCTTTGGAGGGGGCAATGGGGGTCTAATCTGATGTGATTGATTGTTCGACAGATGATCTATTTTGGACGGCAGACTGACACCACCTCTCGCATTACCATGTGAAGGAACAGCTTGCCTCCTTTCTGCTACTTTCACCGGATGCACCTGAGAAAACTTAGTAGCTGGTTGTTGTAGGGTTGCTTTAGTTGTAGCATCAGTACGACTCGCCGGGCCCAAGCGATTTCTAGGAAACATGGAATTAGACATGGCATCAGCTGCCTTCGGTTTAAAAGGCGAATCTTCACTCCTCATCAGCACCGGGAGTTTAGTTTTTATCACGCTTTCATAACGTGGGACTCCTTGGACAACGGACGGATTAGCAATTTTGTCCTTTCCTAGAGTGGATCTTGATGATGACGCGCTAAGGGATAATGCATTCTTATTCAACGTTAGCCCCTTCCTGTCCATTGGTTTGCTTAAGTAAACTTGTTGCAGTTTCGACGCTTGGTCTAAAGTGGACAGTTTGGTTGCAACGGCTTCACTTTTCCCAGCATTTCCTAATCGACTTCTGGAGAACGGCGTTAGCCCAGTACTACTTATGTTTGAGCTTAGCTTCGATTCTTTATCGCTGCCTTGAATGGAATACTTAGTTTTCAGAAGAGCATCGATCTTATCCTTTAAGAGAGATGCTGGTGGTTTTACTGAAGATATTGAAGAATCAACATGTTTTCTTTCAGAACTTTCATCTTTTCTTCTGAAGCTGAGACGCTTCTGAGCCATTTCCAAATCTACGTGTTTCTGATCAGCTTCGATGATTTTCTTAGCTTGAATTTGATTTTGCTTCTTCAGGTTTTCAATAGCACTTAGTCGCGCAGAATGCAGCAAGTCCGCAGAGTTCTCTTTGAGGGTTTGTTTCTTTTCCATCTCAGGAGTGAAGGGAGAGCTTCCCTTTTCCAGTATTATCGTTGACTCCTTCGATTCCATTTGAGAAGCCTTAATCTTAGCCTCCGTTTGCTTTTGTATTAAAGCGTACCTCTGTTGTTTCTGGCGTTTCAACTGAAATATAATCGCAGTGTTAAATGTATAATGAAGTAATTTGTTTCAAAACTATCACTATGCAGGATTATGCGAACCTTTTTATCCCCCATTGTCTTCAGATCAATATCCATGCTCATTAACGCTTGTTTAGTCTTCTCATCTCCTAGTAAAGGCACATTCGGGGCTTTGCTGTCTTTGTCCTTGTACTGTTCACTGAAATTTTATCGAATCATTTATATACCAGACACGAAATTATATTTAAGTTTCGTAGAAAATTATAACTTACACAGCCTCCTTAAAATAACTGTGACACAAGACGCGATGAGCTGTAGGTCGAGGGTCAGGGTCATAACTTAACATGGCAATAAGAAGGTCCCTAGCATCGTCTGCAATGGCAGTTGGCAGATGCTTCTCTATTCCATTTTCTCCATCTCCTCCGTTAAAGTACCAATCGAAATTTTTCGACTTGCTGGAACAGACGTAAATGTTAGTTATTTTCAACACTTGAGAGTTGATGTATTCGAAATGCAAGCAAATCACACCCTTCAGTAGATGAAAAATCTTCAAGCGCTGTTTGACTGAAATCGCAAAAAAGTAACGGATACATGAAACTCTCGACTTCTACAGAAATTACTTAATCTCACGTCTTATATCTCGTAACATTACATTTGGTCCCTGCGGGCCTGTTGATTTCGGTTTCGATAGTATTCTTTCCCTATTTCAAACCTAAAATCAGAGATATCGATGCATGAATTCTACACGGCTTTTTGAAAACCATTGTTGTAAATGTAATTCAAGTGAAGGGTGTGAATTTTCATGAATATGCTTGCTTTTAGTTTCAAGATCAAAACGGCACTTCTTACTGTTTAAAAAACTTTTGGAGCACTCGAGAGGGTGGAGGTCCCATTATTTTGTGTATTCTGTTGACTTGGTCTATTTCACTTGAACCAGGGAACAATGGACGCAACGTAATTCTATCAAGAAATCCAAACCATATTAAGTTCATTTCAGCGTACAATTGTTCATCGAAAATTTTGTTTTACTTACATTTCGTAGAAGACGCAAGCCGCAGCCCAAATGTCCATCTTAAAGCTGTAGTAGCCGGACGTGAGAAGACATTCTGGAGAGCGATACCACCTCGTTGAAATGTACTCAGTGTACGGAGGTCGACTATACAAACCACGAACTGATCCCAAATCCCCCAATTTTAGTAGGTCTGTCTGAAAGACACAGCTTTAGTAAATGAATGTTTATGTTCATCAAAGTAAACGATTACTTTTGATCTCAGTAGAATATTTTCTGGTTTAATGTCCCGATGAAAAATCCCGTGTTTGTGAAGGTGTCTTATAGCTCTCATTAGTTGGAACATTAGCAAGCGAACCCGATTCTCCCCAAGTGGTCTAGTTCAAGAGTTGGAAAAAGTTAGAGTTGCTGAACGTACGAATGTGGGAAACAATCTGTCAGTACCTTTTTCTATCTTTGATGAGCTCATATAAATTAAGATCCATTATTTCGAATACTAAAGAAACCTTCCCAAGCGGTTGGTCACTGGAGTACCCAAAAAAAAATGCTCTGAATCAGATGACTTGCTATATATTCATTTATGTAACTTTGTACATATAAAAGTACAAATTACTAGTGCGTCTCCACCATCTGGAGAATGTTGATGTGCTTTGGAAGTGCCCTCATCGTTGTTATTTCGGATATATCATTAACTTGATGCCAACTGGAATAGCCAATTACAACATAATTTCAATATCATGATGCTGGACGTGCACTGTGTGTGACCTTACTTTCTATAACTATGTTTTAGTCTTTTACACGCCACTAGAATACCAGACTCGCGATGCTTGCATTTCAGCACTTCCGAATAAGATCCTTCTCCAATCTTATCAATGATCTTATACTCTGTTAAAATAAAACAGCTCCATTAAACATGAACCCCACCCACGAAAGCACATCATTAATCATTACAGAAGCGTACTGTGTCACTCACTAGAGTTAAAACTATCCCTTTCCTTGTCCTTCTGACCTTCCTTCGCTTGCGATGATGAATTCTTCGGTAGAAAGTTACTGCTACTGGCCTTTCCATGATTATCCTCAGACATCTAGCTTAAAACTCTTAAAACTGCCTAGCAAGCCTTAAATCCCAAAGCGACGGTCCTTCTTCGTCAGCTATCAACAAACTTGAACAAAAAGACACACACAAAGTTCTTCCGAGCTGATAAATTTGGATTCCCGTGAGACGAGGCTATTCCCCATACTAATTCAAGTGTCTCATGAGTTATAAGGCCTGAATCGTTACAAAAAGCATCACAAAAGGTCCCTTCCCACACTCCCGTTATCTTTCTAAACATCTTCGAACCCCAAGACTGTTGACGTGTGGTCCAAGCCCCAAGCAGAATATCCAAGGGAACTTATTTCCAAAATTTCCAAAATTTCCATGAACAAGACTCAAGACGCTGCTGTCTATTGTCCACTGCAGAGGCAAAGTGAGACCTGACATCAATGAAGGCTGCAATCTCCATCCACCTCACTGCCAACTTGCCAAGACTGACATCGAGAAACCCGCTACAGCTGCAAGTCCAAGTGAAGGAGATCTTCACCGGATGGAAACACATCACTGCATATGAAGTGAACATTTATATCTCTAGTTCTGTAGTGTGCAAAAAATATCGTAAACCTGATTTTTGCATCAGAATCGGTAGGAAATAAGAACGAAGCAGTCGGGCACTGACACTTTGACTGCTTCTGCCTGCCTGCGTGGTTGGTTGGTTGGTGGCTAACTCATCAACTCTTCTTCGGGGATTATTTCAAGAAGAAGTGTCAAACAGACACGAGAAGAACACTGCTGCTATTTATACAGCACATTATCACTCGCCATTTAGTTGTTATTAGTTGGGGGAGGTTTTTATACACGTGTCGTGTCGGCCAGTTTTAAGTTGATAAGATGTAAAAATATTTATTCATTTGAATTCGTAATATCTTGATAACTGTGAATACGAAGTGTCATTCCTTGATTAACTGCATTCTGCAGTCACATATCATTGACTTGTGTCATATTTTGCTGACGTGTTGAGTAGACGGTTGAGAGTTCGTGCGGTAGCTTGTGTCAAAGGAAGGGGTCACGAAGTACAAAGGTAAGAATAATATATTGTTGTTTATTTATTAAGTTTAACAAATAGGTGAAATGTAATAAGCCGGCAAATAAATAATAGAATGAAGGTTGTAATTTTAAATGCAACGTGGTGTAAAAGCATCCTTACACCGTTACACCACGCGACCGCGCTGTATATTGGTTGTATATTGGCATTTTAAGTAGGTATTTATTTAAGGGCCTTTTCTTGCTTTTGGAAAAGTTTTTAAGGAAGTGGAGGATGAAATCATAGATATACTAACAATGTAGCAACGATAAGGTCTATCATATTCATAAACGTCGGCTTTTAACAGTTAATTTGGAGGTCACTCTCTTGGGGGACCGCCAGGTCACTGCGCGGACACTGGAGTACCTGCTGTGAGATTCTGATCTTTTGCTCTCCTATAAAGTTACACCAGAATTTTTGACCAGTTCAACGTTCAACCCAACGAAATTAGTACGCACGCATTTATAGTACTTTTTCCAAGATATTCGGTGTTTATCTTCCGTCCCGACTCCCGACCCTGAAACAGCTTACTTTTGTGCCAAACTAGGAATAAGTAAAAACAATCAATCATTATGCTGTACGAAGTTGTGTGCTACCATACAAAATTGTGTAGCCTGCAAAACTGTAAAGCACAATAAGTAACTGCACTAGCAACTAGTGACTAGGGACACTAGGGTTGAAAATAGGGTTTAATTAGTGCTCATACGTATTTTGATAATGTGGAAGAGATATATATTTCATGTCATGTTCATTCACTGATGGTATTGTAGTAGTAGCAGTGAGAGCAATTATTCACACACACAAGCCAGTATTAATAGTATCAATGTATCAAATGACACGTTGGCCGAGCAAATAGAGCAGGTTACCTGTGTTCCCAACAGAACTCTCATTCGTAATTCACATTCATCTATTCATCTGTCAGTCACGGTCTTTTCATCACCTGCCTCATTCTCCAGCCGCAATCATTCGCAAAAACTGCTCATCCTGGCTGAAAGATGTTCCTCCGGCAGTAAAGACGTGTTTCTCATACCTGTTAAGTTACCGATTCACTAGATTAGCTTTAAAGACACAATACAGTGGTGGTAATGCTGGCTAGTTATTAAGTAATTGCACTGTCTTCTTAGTTCTTAATTACTAATTAGTTGCGTGGTGTGTTTTTTCAGAAGTTAACATGAAGACGGTGGCGTGGAAGAGGTCGCGAGTGTTGAAGTTGGGAGCAGTTGCTTCGGTCTTCCTTTTGGGTTTCGTTTTTTTCATTCGCTCTGGAAATGACAAGGGAGGAGGTGGTTGGAAACTGAGGAGTGGCGGTAGTAGTGCCTTATTGGTAAGTGTTTGGAAAGAGGGCTATCGTATTTAATTTCGTGCGACGGTTTGCATGAGTAGTAGTAATTGATTGTCCTCTTAAATAATTTAAACAGAGGTCGGAGCCTGAGACGAATAACGATAGAGCGGTCCCATTTATCACGATGGATAAGAAAGGAAATTTTGAACCGGAGGAAGAGCCTGTCGGGGATGGACCTGGAGATGGTGGAAAGCCGTACAAACTTCCTGCCAATAAGCAAAATGAAGCTGATGAGTCGATAGGAGAGTATGGTATGAATATGGCTGTTTCGAATGTCATTTCGCTAGAGAGACCAATTCCCGACACGCGTATGTCAGAGTAAGTTGTCCGTCAGAATGAAGAGTATTCCTTATCAGGCTGTACTGCATTAGTGACTTGAATTAATGTATATTTTTACCTCTAGGTGCAAGCATTGGAACTACCCTGAAAATATGGGACTTAAAGCTAGCGTGGTTATAGTGTTTCATAACGAAGGATTTTCTACTCTCATGAGAAATGTTCATACTATTATTAAAAGAACTCCTCCAGAAATGTTGGAGGAGGTTGTGTTGGTGGATGACTTTAGTGATAAAGGTTATTTGAAAATATCCTTACATAGTTTACTGGCTAGATTAGTTTTTTTAAATTGTGTGGTTGTGATTGTAGAAAACCTCAAAGGAAAGCTGGATGACTACATTACAAGGTGGCATGGAAAAGTGCGTCTTATCAGAAATACTCAGAGAGAAGGACTGATTAGAACAAGAACTATTGGAGCACAGGAATCCAGAGGAGATGTTGTAGTCTTCCTTGACGCTCACTGTGAAGTGAATCGAAATTGGCTTCCACCTTTGTTAGCTCCAATTTACAAGGATAGAACTACAATGACAGTGCCATTTATTGATGGAGTAGACTATCAGACTTTCGAATATCGGCCAGTTTATTCACCAGGGACACTTTTTAGAGGTATCTTTGAGTGGGGAATGTATTATAAAGAAACCGAGCTTCCACCAGACATGGAAGCATCTAGAAAACACAAATCTGCACCGTACAAGTAAGTTAAGGAATTCGTCATTCGGCCTGTAATGTGTGTAAATGTGGTCTACTAATTGCTAATCTAGAGCTCCAACCCATGCTGGAGGATTGTTTGCAATTGACCGGTCATACTTCTTAGACCTTGGAGCATATGATCCGGGACTTCTTGTCTGGGGAGGCGAAAACTTTGAACTCTCATTTAAAGTTTGGCAATGTGGGGGCTCTATCGAATGGGTTCCTTGCTCTAGAGTTGGCCATGTTTACCGTGGTTTTATGCCATACAACTTCGGAAAACTAGGAGAGAAACATAAAGGACCTCTCATCACTATTGTAAGGCACTAAGCATTTTCTTAAAGCTCTCATTTCTTTAATACAATTATACATTCTTGTACATTTTTATAGAATTACAAACGAGTCATTGAAGTTTGGTTTGACGACAAGTACAAGGAATTTTTCTACACACGAGAGCCTTTAGCCAGATATTTGGATGCTGGCGATATCTCTCAGCAGCTTGCAATAAAAGAAAAGTTCAAATGCAAGTCTTTCCAGTGGTTCATGGATAACGTAGCACCAGATATGTTACTTAAATACCCTGAACTGCCTCCTAACTTATTTTGGGGAGAAATGCGTAACAAGGGAACTAACACGTGTATGGACACAATGGGACGTCCAGCGCCAACAAAAATGGGACTGTCGGGATGCCATGGAATGGGAAGCAATCAGGTCCGCATTCGCAAGAGTCAGGCACGCTAGCTATTGAAACCTTACACACGATTGGCTTTATACGCACTTTTTGTATAATTTGTAATGAATGTCTGTAGCCTGCTAAAAGCACTTCAAAATGCTTTGTAAGATACACTTGCAGTTTCTATTTTACCCTTAAGCTGCAGTAGCTAATGTGCCTAATTCTTTTGAGCTGCATGAATGAAGCTTGTTTAACCCAAGCAAGTTCTGTGCTGCAAGAACTATTTTCATGTTTTATCTTTTTGATGTCACAGTTGGTGAGACTTAACGCTCAAGGCCAGATTGGAATTGGAGAACGTTGTGTGGAGGCTGACAAGAGCTCTGTAAAACTTATCTTCTGTCCTTTAGGAAAAGTAGACGGGCCATGGGAGTATGATGAGGTAACTATTCTTCAATTGTTACTAAACACATACAGTAAAATAATTTGTAATAATTTGTATCTGTCCTTAGGAAAAATTAACTCTCAAAAACAAGAACTACGGTAAATGTCTAGCCGCTCATCCATCCAGTAATCAACTCATTCTCAGGGATTGCGAAGAAGAAAACACATTTCATCAATGGACTTTCAAGAAACTCAAACAAAGATACTAAACTTTTCTTCCGTTTTGGGAGCCAAGTTTTATGGTCCAACGAAATCAGATATTTTTCCACACTCCGTTTTTACTTCCGAAGTAAAAATGCAGCTGCAAAATTTTCCACTTTTTCGTACTATTCGTATTTTATCATCGTCGTGTTTTTTCTTATTATAACAGTGATTCGTTGGAGCTGCAAGTCATTTCTAGAAAAGCGTTTATTATATTGTACAACGAGTCCATAAAATTTCATTCCTTATAAAACATAATGTATGTGTACTTAAATTCGTAGTTTGGGGTTCGCTAGTATATTCAGCCTAGTGGTTCTACGAAGTCTTTTTAAACAGGTTGTTTTAAAACTTAATGTGTATCTCGAATTGTCGAATGTGTAATGGACTATGCACGCATGCCAATTATTGCTGTCACTTCTTTGGAATATAAAATAGAATAGTTATTATTTTAAAACAGATTCTAAACTAAAATTAGCGTAGAATATCTAATTTTTAAGGCTGTAGAAATCAAGGGACACTGTGATTTATAGGTTGAGTTTCCACAAACGTGCAGACACATAAGCATTAATTGCCTCTACAATCTATATTGCTAGTCGGAGAACTCCTGAACTAAATAATGCTGCGGACGACTATTTTTCTTCTCATCATCGATCATAAGGTATTTAATGATTTAGAATGGCATGAGAATAAATAGAGTTCAAAAATTTAAATATCTGATTCCTTGCAATTAAAAAATGTACTGTGCAATAAACGACTGGCCAATGATTCTTTCGTATTTGTATTTATGAAAAACACCAATTACAGTTAACAATATGTAGCAATGGCAAGCTAGATTTTGGTGCTTATGTATTAGTTAACTATTCTGTAAAACAAGCTATGTAATAAATCGTTGAGTTTATTAAATAATCATTTTGAAGTAAAGTTTTGGTCGACCACAATTACGCTGTATCTTATGACTCATAATCATCACAGGGAACAGCACTGTGAACTGCCAAATGCCAATAAAAATTGCAGAATCTGTCGAAGTTCGGGAGTATGAAACAAAGTAAAGGCCCGAAAAGGGTTTCGGAGATCTGCCTGAACTGAACTTGCTCCATACTTACTCCGACTTACTACTTATAGTACTTATGTAGCCAGGATACGGGAATACAAACATTCCATGGCATACCCCAACCCTACTCACTCAGTCACACATTTCTATTCTCTACTTATCCTGGTGGAAATTCAGCAGTCCTTCAACTGTAAACGCTTTGGATTATAATACTTGTCTGGGACACAGCCGTGATCGTTAATGACTGCAGCAGACACTGTGTGAAATTAGGTTTGGACAGGTTGATTTTTCAGTAAAAATCCGACATGGATGAGAAATTCATGGAAAACTTGAAGTCAATTACGATGCAGGACGTTCTTGAAGAAGTAAATTATTTCTAATTTATTTTGAAAAATAATGAAGTGCATAAACATTTTTGATTGTATGGCCAGCATCGACCAACAACTGGTTTCCGGTTGGGTACTGGGACAAGACGAGGACCACTTCCTGCGCGACCCCCGACAGCTTCGAGAAGCCAGCCTTCAATAACACAAGACCAAGATGATAGTGAGATAACCACACTAGCAACTTATCGACCTGAATCCGCAGCATTTACGTTCTCCTTCAATCGGCCTAAAACTGGGAGGCTTGGATCAGCTAGAGCTGTACAACACTTTTAAATCTGACAATAGAGTAAGACAGGTGTACACTTTCTCGAGCATTTATTTTTTTGCTTCAGTCAAGGTCACTTTCTTCTGCGAGAAATACCGGAAGACAACCTCAAGGAAACTGGGATTCATCTGGATTAAACAATGTTCGACCTATGTCTTCAGCGAGACCTACCAGTAGAGCCCAAGGTTCTACTCCACATGAAAAAACATTTTCATTTTTCTCAACTTCGTAATATTCATTTTCATTCAATATCCCTTCCAGACGAGACATCCGAGTACATCCCTGATCTAGAAGAAGTACAAGAACAAGATCTTGCCATGACAGTTGCATCTGCACCAATGTAACACTAACATTAATTCATATTTAACGAATCCCACACACGCATGCACCACTAACCAACAATAGATGCGTGCAAGACAAATACTGAGTTTTACTTTACAGGTATGAAGTTCAAAAAATGACTAGCCTGAAGGAATTGGATGCAGAACTTCTGCACAGCAAACCATTTTCGGTTGTGAATGGGGTCGATCTACGGAAACTCTGTAAATTTCTAGTTCCAGAGAAAGACTTGGTGGAGGTAACGAAGTGTCTGAAAGTGCAAAATTTGTGCAGGTCATTTGATCCAGTTTGTTTTGTTGTTCAGCATGACGAGTACTGGACTTGGGATCGATTGTACACTGAAATAATTTCAACGCCCGAGCTTACGCACCTTGTGCGATTTCAGAAAAAAGAAATGGACTGAAGATTTATTGATAACTGATACACCAGAAAATTACCAGTTCATACATTCACTACTCACCTAGAGTATGTATAGCAAGTAAAGCGAAGTAAATAACAACATGAATCACTCCACACAGTTCAAAAAGGGGTTTCGGAATAATTGTAAGATCATTTTGAGATATTTTGGGAGACATCCTGCTAATAAAATGTTATACTTTTACAATATTATTATTACTCTAAAAATGAAAGCTTTCTAAAACACACTGCACATCCTAATGTATTCTTGTCAAATCTTCGACAATTTTTACGATATCATCCACTGTAGCCTGCTGCTTCATGCCGGTACCCTGGGGATCGATCTGCACGAAGTACAAAAATACAATAGTTTAACAAGTCTCAGCGTGCTACTACAGCTATACTTCAAAATTTCACAACAGGTCTTACTTGAATCCCACTGACGGCTTCTTTCATTAGATCACGCGGAAGGTCTAAAAAGCTTTCGATGAGGTCTCCATCAATAAATCCTTCACAAGGTTCTTGCTTTCTGTCGTTATGAAAGCTCCTCCAATAACTGTGATCAATTTTACCGATGGGTTTGATTACTCTAGTCAGTCTCTCCTGGAGTTCCAATAGGAAGTCGTAAAATTGGGCAGGAATTTGAGTTACCAATCCTAAAAACAAAGAAATGTATTGCGAAATTCCCTAATTCTATACTGGTAGTGTATGTGGTTATATTTAGTTTTCTTACCAACGGAGCCACTTATTGTTCCAAATAAAATACTTCCGGTAGTTGGAACACTGCTGTCACCTAAATGCTGCCTTACGAGGGATCCGTGACGAATAGAATTGACCATATCCCCCAAGTACATTCGTCCCGAGTCTTGCATCTGACATCTTTCCTCGTCAGTTGCGGCACCACTGTTACATCATTTCAGTAAAGTTAAAGTGAACATGAAGCACAATTTCTGAAATCTTAATAATTAAGATATTTACCCATCTTTAGTACAAACAAACAAGTTGAATGCATTATCTGCACCCAAGAAAGTGTCATCATCAACTATTTCAATTGCTGTCATCCAGTTAGGATTATAATCCCTTGCGATCTAACACATAATAAACGTTAATCCTTGAACGTACTTGCCGATTTAAAATGAATTCACCACAAGCATACCTCTTCAAATGTGCCTTCCATACTTTTGTACTGTAATAATGTCATTGATCTCATAACATCGCCTACTAAAATGAAGTCTGCTTTGCACTTAAGATACAACGCCAGAATTGAGTTGAAATAAGAGCATTCCACCCTCAACTCCTTTTCTGATGTCCATTCAAAAAGCCGGACCGTACTGTTGATTCCAGCTAAGATTTTTCCATTGAATCCCGCAAGGCAATAACAAGCTCCTCGAACTTCTTTCTCTGCAATCTGCTGCAACTTTCCATCAGTGTACTGGAAGATCACAATTCGTCCCTGTTTTGGCTCACTTTCATCCGGCACAACTATGGCAGTACCGACGACATAGTACTGTGCAGAATCATCTCCCAGTTTACAAGAAACTATGCAGAGTGCATATTCATTTTGCATAAACTGATGAGCGTGAAGAACTGTAAAGATGCATTCAGGTATGAATTAAATTCACATTTTATATTAATACCACCATCAAGTTACAAAATAGGTCACCTTCAAAAGTGTGCTGGTCTATGATAAGTAGGTTATGCACCTCAATATCTTGACCATATTCAATAGGAGTGCTAGGAACCGATGCAGAGGACGGTCCTGACGTTGGAGGACGAATTAAAGTTCCCACAGATGATGAACAGCTCACACTGACAGATAATTTTTACGTAAGACATCATAAAAGAATATTAACAGTAATCGAAACTTTAAGTGTGAGCATTTTCCAACAACACATACCTGGCAGCTAGTGTGCTTGCACTCTGTTTAGTAGGAGCAACTCCTGTGCTTTCCATAACATCTACTCTCATTGTAATGACACCGAATGTCTTCAATACAAACACAAAAGCAAACATATTAAACATATTTAACGTTGCTCGTTGCTACACTGAAAAATTACCTGTGAAGTTTCCTGGTATGCTATTCTTCGCGGCGTTTCTCCCAAAGGAACAGTACGGATATGGAGCTTCTGAATTTCATCGATAGTGCCAATTGTCAAAGATGATTCAGTGGCCAAGGCCAAGCTGTCCGGGAAGGCCATGGCATTAAGCGGACACATGTGAGAAACTTCCCTCAAGTTCACGTTGGAGAACACAAGCTTGTGATTAGACCAGTAAATAACTGTTGGTCTATCTGAACAAGCAAAAACACTAGCAGTTGACTGACTTTTGAAGAATTTCAGCACTGTTGGTTGTGTTCCTAGTGTCACCTTGAAGAAATAATTAACGATTTGATTTTACAGTTCATTCAAATGCCCGACGATAACTACAGAAAATATCATAGCAGTCACTTACTCGTTTAGTGTCTGTAAGTGCTCCGGTTATTGGATTCATTGCGAAGTAAAACAGCGAGCCATCGCCAAGAGCGCACATCAAATAGCAGTTATCATCAAATGATGCAAGTAAAATTGATCGGGGGATGATTTCTAGCAACAATCGGACGTTGAATATACTTTATAATTTTTCATCACATCAAAGAGCAAACCAATTTTTACCTCCTTTCATTGGCTCTTTTGTAATAATGTCCAACGACGGGAGCTGTAAAACCAGAGCAGACACATCTGTCCACAGGCCGACCGCAGCAAAAGTGGCATTGCCAGGTCCCAGTGGCGAAATATCTAAGCACGCTACTTCATTTTCCATCACTTTATCTCTGTAAATTTAATACCATTGGTTGTAGTTTTTTCGAGTAAGAGTTATTAAGCTAATTAAGCTTTTCGACAATTACCCTTTTAAGTTTAACACAGCTTTTTCGATCTCAAGGTAATAAAGTTCAGACCCTGCAGCGCAAATGATCTGACTGGGATTTCCAGCAACTACACTAATTCCTTTTCCTGATGGAGGTTTCCACTCACTGAAAATGCAAAGTATTAATTATCGTTTCAAGACATTAAGTCTATATCGCTGGCTAGGGCACTCACCAAAGTAACATTTTAGAAGATGCGTCCACGAGGCGAATACCTTCTGAAGTGACCTGCACCATTTGACCGTTGCTGACATTGGAAGCCCACAATGTCTGACTTCCTTGAAGGAATCCAAGCAAGTCTGTTTCTTCAACTTCTTCGCCACTCAGGTACAAAAACCTGTGCAAATTAGTAGCAGCATTTGTAACCGCATTTTAGCTCTGAAGTCCAGTACAGGCAACAATAAATTATATTAATATAACGAATATTGATACCTACCTGGTATCACCAATACACGACACAACAAGCATGTTGTCATACACATTTTCACCTCCAACTTTGAGGGCCCACAACCCTTTAATACCAGTCAAATCAATGCTAGCATGCTCTTGAATGCCAATGCCATTACGGATTATTCTCAAAGAACCCTCCTTGTATCCTCCTATAAGACATGTTTAAGAATAATCATAAGATTAATTCATGTGTTTTCTTTGTTCGGAAAATCCGAATTTCAACTAATTATAAGTTTTCAATCATACCTGAGCAAGTAATAAGTTGACCTTGACCTTGCTTATCCATGTCTACAACAACCATATCCACAATTGGAGCTAGATTTGTGAACGTTTCCATCAGAGAAACATAACTTCCATTTTCATCAGCTTCAGTGTTTAGTCTTATTAATTGCGAATCTCCAAGACGAGATCCGATGAAAACCACACCGTTGTCCAGATAAGTGATGCATTCCGGAGTACTTATGACACCTATTTCCATAAATCGCTTAATTTATAGTTGCAGCACTAAAGTTGACGGTGGGTGGGGTGTACAGTCAATGTTACACAATTATGTTTTAAAATCACAAAAACTAACCAAGAACTTCAAACTTAATATCTTTAACTTCGGTTCCGTCAGGCCCATCCCTTTCAAGGAAGAGCATGAACAGATGGCCAACTAAATCTCCCAACAAGTATCGAGACCCAGTTGGATCGACTCTTGCATAACACATTATTGAACTCTGCTGTAGGAAAAAATACAAAGAAGCACATAGAAAGATAGCACATCAATAAATTAATATTAAAAAAACACATACTTTCATAGCTGAAGGAGCCACAGCATGGAACTTCGACCCATTGTGGTACAGAATAGACTCTTGTCCAATGACCACTACTCCTCCTAGGGGTTGAGGAACAGGGATAACCATTGAAGAATGGCTTTCAACATTTTCCTGCTTCCACGGTGTCTAATTGTTTAAAGTCACAATGCCATACAACTAAATCAATACTTGCCAATACATAAGTAATAAAATTCATTAGATTTTGTACCTTCACAAAATCCTTGTCTTTCAAGGATATTTCTCGAGCCTTCACGTGTCTTCCGCTTCCATCCTCATGAATAAGTAAAATAGTAGGGTTGGAGCAACCATACAGGAATTCAATATCTTGAATCAGAGGTTCCTCGAGTCTGAATTGAAAATTCAGTTTCATAATGCATTTAGTTTTTAAATTACCCATACGACTTACGAATCGACAAGGACTTACCTAATGTTATAAGCCCGCAATTCAGAATTGTCTTTCTCCAGCGGAATAATTTTGAACAATCCTTCATACAGTCTAAGCCCAATTATTCTCGCATCTGGATCAATAATGCCGATGATTCCAGTCTCTGAAGGTTTTCCTATTCTATCGCCCACATTTCCATGAGCCACAGTAATGATGTCTAAATTGTCTCCTTCCCCTCTACACTCCAAAATCATAGCATTGTAGCGAGCAGTCACCACGAACAGCAGATCTTTATCATCCCCCTGTAATTTTAAACGTCTAGTTAGTCATCCACTTAGTCTCGAAGCTAAAAATTACCAGCTAATAAATACATCTTAGCAGTCTTAACACATGATACTAATACTAATTCACTCACCGGATGTCTAAACAACTTTAGCACAGCAATCTTTCCATAAATTCCGATTTCCTTAAGCGGACGCAAACCCTCCGGAGTGACCAAGTACAACTCTAGCCTTGTATTCTTCGCAATTATCAAATTGATGTCCCTCGACGACGTAAAGTTTCCTGAAATTGTAACACATCACACGTAAGTTTTATCACCAAACCCACGCTTATCAATATTAGCAAACCCGATTAACAAAGGAATCTTACCTGTCACACAAGCAGTAACTGCTGTTGGCTTATGTGCAGTGACTATATAGTGATGGGCTGATGAAGCCATAGTGGTAATTAATTAATAAACTAACCCTGTCGCACACTTCGAATCAATTAACGCAGATTAATTAAGTGTGAACAGTCGATTATTACCCAAGCGAGCGAAGAAATTGCGGCATTGGGTTTTATGTGAAGTGAGTGTGTTGTGTTGTGTGGAACGAACTGCGTACCCACACAATGAACAAGGCGTTTTGAATCTCACACACTTTCCCGCCCACTCAACAGTCTCACCTTCCCCCGTCTCAAGTTCCTCGAAAAAATTGGAGTATTCCCAAATAAATCTCAAAAAATTACAATTTTGACGAGATATTTTTATTTTACTTTTATTAGAAACATATAAATATTTCATTTCATAAGTACAACATTAATCAACTAGTAGGAATTCAAAGTAACGTTACAATTATTACAAACATAAATATTTTCAAAAATAGCAATACTGTTAGTAAGCAGCCACTGAAATAGAGCACACGAGAATATCAAGATCATGAATATTCTTACGAATGAATCAATTCATCAAGTGAGTCCTGAGGTTTGTAGTAACTTGGGATCAGTTCTTTCCATCATGACATTATTACACATTTAACTCATTACTGAATAATATCAAGACAAGAGTGCAATGTAAGAAAACATACTCAGTTCTTTGGAAGTAGTCGAAAATGTAATTTAACAATATGATAATGCAACTTAATTGAGAACAAGAGAAACCTTAAAGAAGGCTCAGGACGGTTTCAAACTTAATGAATCATCTCATAAGGGAAGCTACACAAGTTAATTTATAGCTTAATAACATAATGACTGGTTTTGCAACCCCAGATTGCGTCATTTAAAGAACCTCATGAAAATGTCGGAAGAATCTGAAGTGGTGTTAATTTAATGCAGGTGTTGTAGGACAGAATTCTCTTTCTTTTTCGGACATATTCGTTTCGTAGGGGTCGTAACGCAAATCCCAAATGTCAAGGCACGCTAGGCGAGCAGCCTCCTTTCCAGCGACGGTCCAATGCTTACCTGTACAAATAATTGCAATCAAATATTAGGTTTCCCGTAGAATATGGCAAGACACCGTGAGAGAAGCTTATCACAATCAATAGGACCTTACCGTAACCTTCGTACTCATGTAATGTTTCATTATAGACAAATGTCAAAATACATTTGAAGCCAACGAGAGATCGTCCATTCAGACACTTAAGCTTGTGGAATTGGAAGGATTCCAACTGCATTTGGTAAATTAATGACTTGGGGTCAATTTTGAGGGGATCTTTTGGAAGGTCTTTCTTAGTTAATCGTCGAGGATTCTGGATGAAAGAATTAGTCTTAAGTTTTGAATACAGTTCAGCCAGAGCAAGTTCAATTTCCTCGTTGGTGCTATCATAAGCCGGCATATCATTGACTGTAGGAGTCTTAGGACACAGTTGTCTGTCTTTCTCAGACAATTCAGGACGGGTTTCATAATCAATATTCCACAGTCTGTGCACTGCTTTCTCAGCAGCTGCAGTTTCAGCTACCTTTATCGTGTCTCCTATAAGTTTTATAAAAGTAGACAATTTAGAGTCAACGTACCACACTTCAGCTGGTGAAGTCGTAAACTTTGAACTTACCATAACCAACAAACTCGTAAATGGTCTTGTTATAAACAAAAGTCAATACACTTTTGTATCCAACAATTATCCTTCCATCTAAGCAATCGTACCTCCAGTAAGTTTGATTTCGTAAATGCATCTCATTTATTACTGACTTAGCATGCTTGGAAGAAGCATCTTTGGGAAGTTCCCTGACTTTCTCCCTTTTGGGGGGTTGTGGAGGCACTGCATGTTCCTATAATAAGACCAAACAATTAGCAGGTTAAATTCGAGTCCCCGATTCCTAATCCTTATTCTGCGTTTATGAAATAGAAGATCTCGTGCATTACCTGAATCATTAAGTTGTGCTGCGCCAGCCTCGTCTGCACTGATGGAGGACTATCATCCCCATTATCCTTCATATTTGACACCAATGGAACTTTCTCACTGTCATTTTTAGCTGTCAGTTTTTGTCCACCATCTGATTTCCCAGGTGTGTCCTGAAACTGCTGATTATCGCTCAGACTCACAGGTTTCTGATTTGCCGGTGTAGAAGTCCGAATAGTCCTAGCCAAAAATGTTCGCTCCGGCGTTGGTCCAAGTTGATTCTTCGTAGGTGATGGAGCTTCATCATTACGGGCATTTAGTTCCATCGCCTTAGGTTCGTCGTCTACATAATGATCTTCGGCTTTACTGGGAAGTACAACCTGATGGGCTGTAATGCAACAAAACCATTAATCTTAATCGTTTTTTAACGCTTCTGAACCCTGATAACTGTCAATCTGTCAATGCTCACCTTTCGCCGGTTCGGCAGGATAAACCGACTGTGAAGAATGTTGCATACCGATGAATGTCGCAGACATGGCCACAACAAAAATCACAGTAGCTAAACTTCCAGCAACTTTCTTCTTGTTGTTCTTGAGCCCTTCGACGACCGCACTTGTCGAATGCGGACGGAACAGAAGTGACCGTCCAGAACTTAGCGATGTCGTTTCCCCTGCGTTAATACTCATCGTGTTGCCCTGCATAGAATAATTCATTTCAAATTCATTCTTCACTCACTCTTCGACCCACCACTCTCCTTTTAAGTTACAACTAAATCCCTCGTATAACAATTATTTCGCAACTTACCTGGTCGAAGAAACTCATTCAACTCCAAATCACTAAATTCTCAATTGGTCCAACTTGCAACCACTGTCAATGAAACAGAAGGGATAATCTCTGTCTGTAACTATCACATAGCAAAGCATAAGTTAACTTTAAATTGTCCAAATATTATAACCAATCTACACAATACTACAGCTGCTAAGAATTGTTGTTGCACCTGAGGAATCTCTTGGAGAAATGTACGCATGTTACGCACACGGCATAGTCAATGGCTATGGCAGTCTCAGGAATGGTATCGTCAGTCCACTTCCGTCTTACTCGAGTTTGTTCTTCTCTTCACTGTGTAAAGTCCCACTCACTCTCTCGCTCAACTCTTTCCTTCAGACTCATTCGAGGAGATCGAGTGGATATTCGTGAACAAAAAAGAATGAGACTAATTGCTGCTTCTATAATATTACTATGACTAAGGGCAAGGAGTATGCAAAATCGTTGAGATTACGGACTTGTATTCTCATGATGTCATGAGCATGATAATGGTCGTGTAATAGATCTGTAGTGAGCGATTGGGTGACGGCGACTGTGAGACGTAAAAATAGTTAAGAAACTGGGATCCTTTTCCGTCTCGAATTAAGATAAGACGCTTCTGAGAAACATAAACATTTTTTGTGCTATTACTATACAGATGTGATCATGCAAAAATTTTAATGTTCAGGAGTAAAATGTAAATTTATTTGTGGACTGTGGAGTCTTATGGACGAATGTGTTTTAACGGTGTTGTGCATGTCCAGCAGGTTATCCTACACCGGGTTTCCTTTCTGTTCCATATCATTTTATCACTAGTGGATGTTGTAGCCTAAACAGCAAACCGTGCCATTCCATGACCTCATTCTCACAATCAGTAATCTTGGGCGACAGTGCGGCGTATGTGTAAATGTTTCCCAGCCGAAGGATCTGCGTGTGCTTTTTCTTCTTCTGGTCGGGATAATCGGAAATCGGAGGGGGTGATTACGCAGTGATAATAATGCAAAATCAACGAAACCCACATTTCATGATTAATTATCATTGCTGTAAATATGTATTTAATAAATTCAAAAGGTAATAATACAAACAGTACAAACCGACCCAAAGATGTAGATTTATAATAATAGAAGAATTCGAAAGAAGAAAGGCTTTTCAACAGCTACAAAACAGTTATTTATTAATGAGTATTATATAAATGGTGAATTAAATGTATCACAAATCATTAAGTTGTCATCCACCTACGGTTGCTGCTTAACCAAAGCAGCCGCGATGGCAGACGCAACCGCGTCGTTTTCCAGGCCCTTCGCGTTGGCCAGCAAAGGCTGCAGTTTTTCTTGCAGCTGCGTCTGCAACCCTAAAAGACTGGACAAGTCGAGCGATTGAAGCGAAGTGTCATTCTGCCCCAACGGCACAATAAGCAACGCTGTTATCTGAGCATTCGATAGAAGTCCTCCAGCATTTGCAGCGTCACTCTGACTCTGCTGAGCTCCTGTCAAAGTAAAAAGATTCATGAAACTGTTGTTCCTTAAGAAAGACTCAAATGAAGGAATACAAACCTGCGTCGTCTGGAGGAGGATCACTGAAGTCCTGCTGGTCTGCTTGCTGACTTTGCGGAAGTTGGTTCACCTGCTGTCCTTGTTGAGGAGGATAAAACGGATTACCAGAAGGATATCTTTGAGGAGGGGGGCCATAGCCTCCTCCTCCATCTCCTCCATACTGTTGTGACCCTTGTCCTCCGTAGGAAGGAGGAGGAGGTGGTCCCCACTGATTGTAGTCCTGAGGTTGTCTTCCATATTCTGGTGGTGGTGGTTGGTTATGGTTATCCTGCCCCTGGTGTTCTCCGTAGTTGTAGAAGGAGGACGTGGAAGGTCTTCCTCCCTGCTGGGCGTAGTACGAACTTTCTTTCTGCTGTTGAGGATATGCAGGATTACTTTGTTGCCCTCCGTATTGTTGTCCTCCGTATTGTTGTCCTCCGTACTGTTGTGCTCCTCCGTAGTAGGACTGCTGAGGTTGCTGCTGCTGCTGCTGCAGATTCCTGGGTGGCCCGTAATTAGGGGCACTTTGAGATCCTCCATTTGTCGTTGCTTGAGGAGGAGTTCCTTGTTGGGGGACCTTTGTTGTATTTGCTGGAGCTTTCGGTGGAGCAGGTGTAGTTGGAGGAGCTGATACCTTCAGATCGGATGGAGGAGGAGGAGGAGGATGGGGAGGAGGAGGTCCTTGTGGATGTCCTGAATGTCCGTCTTGTGGAGGTCCTCGTGGAGGTCCCTCATAACTGCCGTAGTGTCCTTCATCCTCCTGGGAGAATCCTCCGTGTTCCGGCTCAGGCTCCGGCTCTTCACTCGACCCAGCCCCTCCACTGTGGTCTCCATATTGACCTGAATAGTCTCCGTAGTAGTTGTAGCTGTTCTGCCCATAATACTGATACGCTTGGTGCTCTTGGTCCTCCGACTCATCGGAACTCCATCCTCCCATCATCATTGGTCCTTGAGGATGGTCGCCTTCATGGTCATGGCCACAGTCGTGTCCTGGTGGATGGGGAGGAGGTTGTTGGTCAGGCTCAGGTTGTTCTGGAGGAGGTCCGTCTCCCGAACCAGCCAAGGGTTCGTCTGGAGGCGAAGAGGTGGTCGGTTGGCTCTCAGTAGTCGTGGTGGGCTCTTCAGTTGTTGTCGTGGTGGTAGCCTCAGTTGTCGTGGTTGTCGTGGGTGGTTCGGTGGTTTGTGGTGGCTGAGTGGTTTCGGGTGCGGGTGGCTGAGGAGGAGATTCCGTTTCACTTGTGGGCTTCTCAGTTGTCGGTTCTGTCGTTGTGGTCTCTTCTGGTGGAGGTGGTGGTGCCGTTGTGGTCTCTTCTGGCGGTGCTTTCGTTGTCGTAGTCGTTGTCGTTGAAGATGAAGACTCAGTTGGTTTTGCCACGTCGAATTCCGATTCAGGTGGAGGAGACTCCGTTCCACTTTGAGGCTGTTCTTCAGTAGGATCGACGGAAGAAGGTTGTTCCGTTGGAGGCGGCGGTGGGAAAGTTGTAGTCTCCTGAATGGTAGTGTCTGGTCCTCCTTCTTCTCTCGTGGTCGGAGGGGGAGTTCCATAGACAGGATAGTCGTTGAACGGCGCAGGGTAGACTCCCTTTCTGAAGTCGTTTATTTGTTCAGGCGAAAGTAAGCTCTCGACGTTCCTCAGCTGTTCAGGTGAAAGAGACTGGAAATATTCTGCAATTCGCCGCTGCAAGTTCGGATCCTGACCTTGAGCTGTTGTGACTGCTGGGGATTGTCCTCGAGGCCCCCCCTGAGGAGGAGGAAACTGTCTTTGCTGGTTGGAAGGAGCTTGTGAAGTACGTTGGGGATTTGCAGGTGGAGGAGATTCGTAGACGGATTCGCCTCCAGGAGTCAATTGGAGTGGAGGAAATCCTCCTCCTAAATTGGCAGGTGGATCTGAATTGCCGTTGAGTTGACGGTCGTAAGACAATCTGTTGTTGTTCAGGGCGTTGAGAGCGTTGGAGTAGCTTTGGTAAGATTGTCCAGGAGGAGTGGGAGGAGGCGGTTGGTATTCTTGGTATTGTCCTGTGTATCCTTGTTGACGAGGATAGTAGGCGTTTGAATTTCCTGACCTGCCTTCCTCAGGACGGACTCCGTACACTGGGAACTCGTCTTCTGATTGGTAACGTGGAGCAGAGAAGTCTGAAGTTTCAGCGATGGGAAGAATCGGAGGGTTGAATTGCGTCCTACCCGGAGTTTGTGTTTGGGTTTCCAAGTCGAATTCTGATATCTCAGGGACTGAGGAAGTTGTTGGGAAGGGTGGTTGAATATCTTCATCTGCGAAGTCACTCGATTGGGGCGATGATGTTGATTCTGCTGTTGGACCTGCGGTAGGAATCGTTGTACCTGCAGTGGCGGTAGTTGGACTTGTAGCAGCAGAAGTTGTCGTTGGAGTCTCTTCTGTGGTAACGGGGGTAGTCGGTGTTGTTGAGGTCTCAGCTAAAACACTCGCTGTGGTACTGGAAGTCGCAGCTGTAGTACTGCTCCCTTCTGTCTCCGTCTTGTTCTGCTTGTTCTCAACAACCTTATCCACCGTGTCCAAATTCTGAGCTCTAGGCAATCGCCACTTTCCAGGCGGAGCTACTTCCTCAGAGATCGACATTTCCTGTGAGACTCGAGTGACACTCGTCTCCATTGAAACTTTCCTCGCCGGCCTCTTGGGAAGCTCCACGGTGTATTGGCTTCCTCCAAATGTTTTCGAGTTTCCTCCCGAAGGAAGTTGTCTCCTCTCAGGATAAACTACGAATGTCTCTACGTTGGAACTGGCAGAGGTAGCCAACGTCTCATGGGAAGGATCGGCAGACCTGGCTCTCCTGTAGTAACCCCCACCACTGCCTGTGTAGTAAGGCCTTGAGGGGGGAGCTGCGTTGTAATATCGACTTTCACGGTTCCTGTCATCCCAATAAGGTCTGTGTTGTTCTTGGTGGTAGCGTCCTCCGTAGTAGTCTTCGTGGTTTTGTTGCTGGTGATTTCGGTAGTAGTACGGCTGGTCGTAGGCATTCGATGCAGAGTAGCGTTGGTCTTGGTAGGAAGGTGGTGGTCCTGAATTGTAACCTGGAGGAGGTGGTCCTGATTCGTAGCTGTTCTCGTGACTTGGCTCTTCTTGGTGATCCGGTGGGGGTGGTCCGTAATTCCCTGCAATTGGAGAAACTGGTCGGGAGAGAAGCTGAGGACCGTTTGACTCGTCTTGCTGATCTGGTGGGGGTGGTCCGTAGTTCCCATTCACGGGAGAAATAGGCCGGGTGAGAAGTTGGGGTCGGTCTCCACCGGAAGGAAGTGGAGCTGCAATCACTGCTAAGGCAGACTTGTCGCTAAAGTTCCCTGGAAATCCGATGTTAATTCGACCCACAAGTCGACTGATGATTAGTTGGTAGATTTCCAGTTGTTTGCTCAGTTGGTGGACAGTTTTGTTGAGCTCCTTTTCTGTTTCGGTCACTTTGAGACCTCCTCCAGTTCCGAAGATTCTCAAAGGCTGCGATTGATTCGTTGGTTTTGGTGTCACAGGTTTAAATGGGAGGAATGTGGGGCGTCCACTCACTCCAAGAAGTAACGGTCTGAAGGTGGGAGTTCGGTTTCCGTTTCCGAGTCCAAAGAGGGATGGGGTTAAAGTTGGGGAGATGAATTGGATTGCAGGGGAGGTTGGAGGAGTGGGGGAAGGTGAGCCGTAGTTCTCAAAAGGTCTTTGAGTTGGAGGTGGTCCGTAAGAGTTGGATGGTGGAGGTCCTGAAGGTCCGTAGTTGGTTTGAGGTGGGGGTCCGTGGTTGTTGTCCTGAGGAGGAGGACTTGGAGATGGTCCAAAGAAGTTGGTCACTTGGGGAGGTCGTTGATTCAGTTTTGGTCTTGCGTCTTGTGGTGGTCCCTGGAAGTTCGGAGGGCCCTGGAAGTTGGGAGGTCCAAAGAAGTCGTTGGTTTGTGGAGGTCGTTGATTCAGCTGAGGTGGTCCTGAGTCTTGTGGAGGTCCTTGGAAACTCTGAGATCCGTAGATATTCGACGGAGATCCCACTTGCGAAGTGAAGCCGTTTGGAGGAGGCCCATTAATGTTGGCAGACTGTGGAAAAGGTCCTTGTTGATTTGTTGGAGGTCCGTTGGGAGTGAAAGTGTTGGGAGGAGGTCCGTATGGAGTCTGAGCTCCTTGGTGGGTTCCCAGTGGAGGCCCAAATCCATTTGAAAGAGCTCCTGGAACTTGTTGCGTTGGGGTGGCGGTGTTTAGAGGAGGAGGTCCTTCTTGACCGTATCCCTGGGGAGGTGGACCTCTGCTGTCATATCCTTGAGGTGGAGGACCCCTGTTTTCATTGTAACCTGGAGGAGGAGGTCCCCTACTGTCGTACCCTTGTGGAGGAGGTCCCCTGCTGTCATATCCTGGAGGAGGAGGACCCCTGTTTCCATTATAACCCGGAGGAGGAGGTCCCCTACTATCATAGCCTGGAGGAGGGGGTCCCCTGCTGTCATAACCTGGAGGAGGAGGTCCTGATTCCTGGTTTCCGTAAACACTGCGCGTATCCGGGAACGGAGGACGTTCATAATCCTCCTCAGGAGTCTCCAAGTAGTTCTCTTCGAATCCCGGAGGAGCTCCAGGTCTCAGAAGGTATCGTGGCCGTGGAGCCGCCACTCCTGACGCTGGACTCTTCGGCCGAGGAAGGAGCCTCGGGGTCACGTCGTCTTTCGACTCGCCACTCAACGTGAACACTCGGGATCTCTCGACCTCCGCTCGGTCTCTCTCCTTCACGCACGGAATGTCTTTGTTCGTTGCGGTCACGTAAGGCCACCGGAGATTCCTGCAGAGAGGAAGTCGCTGTCCTTCTCTCTTCTTGTCCATCGCCTTCTTCGTCTTCGCGTACATCTTTTCGACCAAATTCTCCTCCTCGTCGACCTCATCCTCCTCTTCGTCGACTTCGTCTGAGTCTTCTTCAGAACTATTCGGATTTATTCTCGTCTCCCGCAACGTCGACTCTGCAATCGAAGAGTCTCCTTTTGTTCCCCTTTGGCGTTTCCTTTTCTTCACTGCCGTCTTGTTGCTCGTCTTCAGGTCTTCCTTAGAGTCGGCTAAAGTTCACAGTAGATTTTAGATTCTTCCTTCATCTTCTAGTCTTTCAAATAATACTAGTTTAATCTTACCATTTAGAATGACAATCTTAGTTTCCGGCTGAGCCGTCGTCACGGTCTTATTGGGAAGGATTACTGTGAGGGGCACTCCGATCGAAGCTGCAGATTGGATTCCTGTGAAATCAATTTGATTAATTGTTAAGTTACCCGTGACCTCTAAATTCTAAGGGAAATATCAACTTGCCCCCGACAGAAGATCCTTCTGCAACTGTGTCTCCAGCGTCAGGAACCTTGTAGTCATATTTTACAGTTCCACTCGTGAAGAAAACTCGTCCTGGTGTCGCAGAAACCTCCGTACCTCCAAAAGTTTCCAGTAAAACGATCACTGCGCAGACCAACACGGCAAGTCTCACTCCCGGAGTTTGAAAGCTATTCAATCTCCTAAGACTCATATTGCATTGACCTTTTAAAATCTAATGCACACGGTCACTTCCTCCAGTCCTCTGTGTGTATCTAGTATCTAACTATGTTACTTAACTAATTAACCTTTGACCTACGATTCTAATAATAAGCTTATTGAAGACGCAGCAGCAGTGTCTGTTTCCTAGTTTCTAACACCTACTGACCACTAAGTCCCAGGATAACTCAATCCAGATTATCCATACAGTTTCCTTGTGCTGAAGTCTTTGTTTCTCTAATAATCTACATTTTTGTTGGACTGCTGCAGCAGAGCGAATCGTGGGTAAGCTATAGGGATATATTGTTAATTAAAAGCATCATGGGATTGTCTCAATTAGTTTTCTCAGCATAAAACACCGCTCACTCAAAAATATCTCCAGGATTTACGTAATAACTGAGGTCGATTAAGGGTCCGGTACACGCGAATTAGTGACCATTAGCAACTTTCGAATCACAGGCAGTTTTTCAAGTGCTTTAACCGACCTAACCAGAGTGGACTATAAGTTCGCTGGAATGCTAAAAGCACTTGGGAAATAAAAATGACTCTATTGAATAGGTTACACTCAATCAAGAATTGCAAATTGACGGAATTATAACCTACTAAAACTACAAAGCTGCTGGTGAAGACGGCGTTGCTGCAACATTCTTACTTTGTTCAGTAACGTCGTCTTTCCGTTTTCAATTACTGTGGCTGCAATCAGGCACTATGAAAGTTTAGAATTTACGTTTATTATTATGCATCCATTAGAAAGGTTACAATCAATATCAAAATGTAAATTAGAAAAGTACCTTATAAAACTATGAAACTGAAGCTGACGGTGGTGCTTTAGCATTCCCCTTTCTTCAGTAATCAGCGAGGACCTCGTGTTGTTTCCATTTTACCTGAAACTTTAGAATTTACGTGTATTATTAAGCATTCATTGGAAAGGCTAGAATCAATATCAAATTGTAAATCGGACAAATTACGTATAAAACTTTGAAGCTGGAGCTGACCGTGGTGCTTCAACCTTCTCACTTTCTTCACTAATCTTCTGGGTGCTCGTC